>NDFZ01005487.1:1095564-1151677 GCA_002192655.3 Mamestra configurata
GGGGGGGGGGGGGGGCTTGGCCCTGCTGATGGTGGGTTTTAGCAAAGTAAACACAAAAAAAGCACGTAACATTTTATATTTTGCTTAATTAAACGCATAAAAAGCCTCCTTGGATTACTTTTCGTAAATTCCACAATTACTTCGTCAGGTTGCCAAAGAAATATGGGTCTTTTTGAGCTTGAGCCCGTTAGCCCGCCCTGGATCCGCCAATACTGTACCGTTTAGGTGTCTTCACGTCGCCGCTGGTCCCGGCTGTCATTTGTAGATCTTTGGCAGTCATTACGGATTCAGAAGCCAAAACCTGACACCAGTCTTGCCAAGAGACACCGTGTTAGAATGACTGGCTTGAAAAGTTCAGATTAGTCATTGCTCCATGTAACATACTGGTACTCTGCCGGTAAATATCCGCTTTGTCTGGAAGCCGACCCCAACTCTACGAATACACCAGATTATTTTTTAAAGTGAAAACTTCTTTAGTCGCGTTGAGCACTTTTTGGGTGAACAAAAATCATGGAACGTGCGTCATCGTCACCGCACGAAATTTTCACTTCTATCGGCAGTCCCCACAGACTGCCCCGCATGTTCTTTTTAGGTGTGGCGCCTTTCAGTCAGGTCATGCTGCATGTGGCTTGGCTGGCTAGAAAAAAACGACCATTCGAGTACCTTTTCACGGATTCCTCTCAGAACAAAAGCTTTTAGGCAAATGTGCTAAATAGGTGCTTACCTGTTTTGCACTCAGAGTGGCTGTTCTAAATTCAGAGGGAGACAATTGATATGTAAATATTTAGTAGCCTTTTCCCCGGTTAATTAATTCGGAATTTGAAGTTAAAAGCTTGTCTATCTCTTCATCAATGTTAAAGTTTGGCAAGTTCATATGTTAATTGAAATAGTTTTTTTAATATATTTTTTATAGGTTCGCGTTGAGATCAAACGCGAACCTGTAAAAAATATATTAAATGTCACTATGGAAAGCGATGATGTGGTCGACGATGTATCACGCTTGCCTTTTTTTTAAGGACGGTAAATCATCAAATGTTTCCTTCCGCTCTGGGCGGAGCAGAGTGTCAGACTCTTACTGACCAAAACCCATCCGTGTTTCTCCTAATGCCCTTTGCGTTCCAGGGCCGCGGTGACTCTTTCGAACAAATTCTGCAACCCGGGCAGGTTTTGGCATATCTTAAAGGCGCGCGTGGAACACAACGCGCCGTCAACCCATCATGCTATATTATAGCCTAGAAGTCAACTATTCACTCTTTACTTTTGTAAAGAACAGAAAGGGTTCCGTAAGAATACTACAGTTAATATGGCACTCTTTGACCTATTGACTAACGTCATGTCATCTGTAGATAAGAGAAATCCAGTTTGTGCAATTTACACGGATATGACTAAGGCTTTTGATTATGTGGACCATAAGATTTTGTTACACAAGCTACATAGTTATGGTGTAAGAGGAAACATTCTAAAGTTGATAGAATCGTACTTGACAGATAGACTGCAATGCGTAGAAGTTTCTAGAATTTGTCCAAAGAGTAAGTTAGAGACAATATATGTATCTGAACCAAGGTATACAAAATATGGTGTTCCTCAAGGAAGTGTACTTGGACCGCCACTTTTTTTGATATACATCAACGATCTCCCAAAAGTAACAACAAACAAAATGGTTCTTTTTGCAGATGACAGTACAGCTGTAATCAAGTGTACAAATAAAAATGATTACAAGCAAGACATCAATACTACTTTACAAAATATAATTAATTGGTTACATAATAATAATTTAGTAATAAACCTAAATAAGACAAAAATAATGCACTTTCATCAACGTAGTGAATACCCGAATATTCGTATTGATTACCATGGCTGTAATATTGAGGAAACAAATAAGGCTAAGTTTTTAGGTATAGTGATCGACAGCAAACTCACTTGGAAACCTCATATTGAAGTCCTTTGCAAAAAACTGAGTAAATCTGCATATGCTCTCTTTCAACTTTCAAAAAAAGTCAACAGTCAGGCTCTTTTAACAGCCTACCATGGATTAGTTGCCTCTGTTCTGCGGTATGGTATTATTTTCTGGGGGCAGTCTACTGATAAGGAACTAGTATTAAGAATGCAAAAGAGATGTATACGGTCAATGTTGGGTCTAAAAACAACAGATAGCTGTCTTCCCTATTTCAAATCTTTAAAAATTTTAACTTTTCCGTCGTTATATATTTTGGAAACAGCATTGTTTGTAAAAAACAATCCACAATTATTTCAAAAACTGTCGGAAGTCAGAATTAATCCGATACGGACTCAATATTTAAACCAGGTATGTCATGTAAAATGTAAAACCGCGCTAATGAAGAAAAGTTTTTTTGGTATTGCCCCGCGCATTTATAATAAAGTACCTGATGTAATAAAAACAATGACTGTAATAAAATTTAAAAGGGCGCTTAACGAAATATTAATTGAGAAAGGATATTACGCGATTGACGACTTCCTTAATGATGAATCGCTGACTGATTGACTTATTTGTTATTATTATAGCTGCATAACCTGATTGACATACCTTTATTCCAATTGCCTTACTTATTATTTTATTTTGTATCATCTCACTCCGACATTTTTCAGATATCTTTTTTTTTTAATGTAATGTAAACATGACATTTATTAAACAAAATTTGACATTTATAATTTTTATTAGCGTAACCAGTTCGACATTTTTTATTGTTTTATTGTGACCCTAACATGACATTTATTTAACTAAATCTGACATTTATAATTTTTGTGATTTAAATTTGTATAGTTATTTTTTATTTGATTTTTAATTTGTGAATTCAATATTATTTGCATGCCCTTGCGACGGTAAAATATGGAGAACTATACTATGTAAAATAGAACATCTATGTACCAATACCCATGTTTGCAAATAAATAAATGATTGAAATGATTGAAATGATTGATTGATTGATTGATTGATACATAAAAACCCCCCCGTTGTAGCTCAAGTTTTCAACTTCGAATGCAAAAACTTCGCACCCAAAATACTGGTATTTAGCTGCGTCTATGTTCAACTGTTTACGTTCGTCCTACATACCTACATAATTAAAACTAAATCATTACAACACAATCCCTCCCGCAATACATTTCTGAATATATTCATGTAAACTTCATTCCATTGAAATCAAGTAACATACCTGCACAAGTACCGTAAAACGATGAACTAACTAGGTTTACTGATGCAACCAGACGCAGCTGTTTTAACTGTCTTAAAATAACTGCGATTAATCGCAAAAAATCTGCGATTTATTAGGTGGTTGATCTTGAGTCTGATTCTCTTCCACACGAAATGCTCTGTTAATTTTGTGATGAATCGAAATAGTTAAATCAAGTTTCGATCAGTAGATATTTATTAGGAAACCCGAGCTAGAGGCGAGTCTCTTATGGAGCTGTTAGACTGCAATGACAAATGTCCTTGTGTATCAAATGACGTTTTTCAACACAATTATTCGAAAAAAAAACCTATTTCAACATAATAAAATTTTATTAATGAACTAGCAGCCGCCCGCGGCTCTACCCGCGTGAATATCGAAAATTATTCCAAGGGAACATGTTCCCGGGATAAAACGTCCTTCCTATGTGTTATTCCAGACTATAGTCTACCTCTGTGCCAAATTTCATGAAGATTCGTTCAGCCGTTCTGACGTGACATATATACATCCATCCAAACGTCCAAACTTTCGCATTTATAATATGAGCATATGTAGATTATTGTGAGTAATGGGCCGCCGATATTTTTTCTTGCGCCGTGCTAGGTATTCCTGTGGCCAAACGTAGTCAATACTGAAATTAATTAAAAAGTTAATTTCTTTAACTTAACATATTCTCAGATCATCAGGAAGGCACACGAATTACAAACCTTTTTGGTAATCCGTTCATATGGAACCTAAGCTGAAACCATCCACCGTAAACGCTATAAATATACATTCCCGTTCGTCCAATTGCATCACGCATGAAAGCCAGTGAGACGGAACAAACAATGACTTATAATTTGAGTCACGGCTTCGACCAGCCCAATTTAAGAAAGAATATCTTCAAGGCAATGACTCAAGGGGTCGCGCAGACGTAAATTAATCTGTGTGACGGCCAATAGGCGCCTCTTGGTTACTCACACAGGAATATAAGGCGTAAACAGGAACTGATGATTCGTTTTTAGGGTTCTGAACATCCGTAAAATTTAAACGGATTCTAGGATCACTCGTGTCTGTCCGTCTGTCACAGAAAATTTTCTCGGAATCTGTTGAACCGACTTTGTTGAATTTGGTACACATGTGAACCTCTGTGACCCAAATACGGACGCATTACGTAAATAAATAATATTTGAGTATGAAGATGAACTCACTTTTGGGTGGCCAAATTAGAAAATTATAAAAATAGTTTTTCAAACTGAACTGTACCGTATGATATGTCAAACGAAAGCGCCTATTGTGAGAGCTTAATTTTCGAATAAATATATTTTTAAATTTTAAAATAAATAGTTTTGAAATTACTCTAGAAATTAGATGAAAAATGACCATCCCCTATCTTCGAAAGAACTGAGCCTAAAATTTTGGAAGAATGCAGATAATAGTTCTTTATCCATAGATTACAGGAGTCTATAGTTGTAGAGTTAATGTTCCAAAAATGAGTTTCGTTCGGAACCATTTGTACGCGAGTCCGACTCGCACTTGGCCGGTTTTTGTGAAAGAATGGTTTAATAAAGATGTCATATTAATGTTCTTGGAATATCTTTAATTGTATTTCTGAGGATGTGATTTTAGTTCTCCGTTGATTTAGAGCTTGGGTCGGAAATAGACAATGACAAGAATGTCGGTTTTGGTTGCCATCAAGTCGAACAATTGCTTTACCTAGAGGTGATCTAGCCGGTCGATTCTGTAAACATGTTGAAGTGAAGGCTTGGTTGAAGTGATCACGAGGTGAGCTGTCAATCCATACAATCAAGATGTCACGTGATCACGGAGTGAGCTGTCATTCCTCTGTCAGTCTGACAGTCAGTCTGACAGCACGGTTGGCGCAGTGGTTGAGCGATTGACTGCTGCGCTGCGTGTCGCGGGTTCGATTCCCGCACGGAACAATTATTTGTATGGCCTATAGATAGTTGTTCCGGGTGAGAAATTCCTAGAGTGGGGCAACGTTATTTAAAAAAAAAAAGCCATTGAATATTTTAATTTGATTGCAAACGTTTTTAGTGCACTTGATAGTCTTTTATCTCATTGCAATAACACAGATTTAGTACGATCGATGATCCTTTAATATTATGTCCTTGAAATGTTTCTGAACATTTAAATGTCTAGCAATGGTTCTACGCGGAAACATTTTACCATTAAATATCAATCCTCGTGTAGGTGCATCTCAGCTGCTAAAACGGGCACTTAAGCCCATTTATAGTCCAGGAGCTGAATAAGGAGTTTGTGTGCGTCATACATTTGATGTAATTTGTTTTGCATTTTCGTGGGACTTCAAGCGGAAGTCTGGCCTGCATAATAAAAAAATAGTTAAAACTGTGAATGACGAATAAATAAATATTTTCAGGGTGTAGGAACTAGTTGTCCTTTGCCAGCCCTTGAAGTACAGTCGTAATGAGGAGTGATGTTAACGAAGATTCTTTCTAGCTACAAAGGGCACACGGCGTTTCTAACGTGCCGACGACACGTAGATGAAGCGCGCTAACGCGCTTCGAACGCAATTCAGACGCAGACTGTAACCCTCTGCATACGTACAAAAGTTAAGTGGCTCATTTGTATCGATACAAACGCGCTGATACGGCGATACAGACGCGCTGCAAACGCGCGTATGTATTGTTTCTGCTATGTTTCTCCGACAAATAAACGCGCTGGAAACGAGCTTTAAACGCACTTCTTGCGCGCGTTTCTATCGCGTTGTACGCGCGTTTGTATTGATACAGTAGAGACAATCTGCCTTTTGGTAATTTACAGTGCCGTAAGCGCGCGTTCGTAAAACGCGCGTCGTCGGCGCGTTAAAATACGCTGTGTGCATTGGATCTAAGTGGAATGTCCTGAACAATTTGTTAATTTTTACCTTAGAAATTCGCAATAAAACTACACGTTTTCTTTTTTATGTCTCCATAAATTAGAGACGCAATGAAGCAAATAATTATGAAGAATAATAAAACCAGAAATGGACTCACGACATGATTTACCTATATCGATTGCATCTACAACACAAAGACATATTACCATACATTTAATGTAAGCCAGTCATCTATTACACGCTCAAGGAGACATCCCAAGCGTGACGGAACCCAATGGAGCATCATCTTCAAGGGAAAGTCTGCTACACTAAGTAATTGGGTCATATCCAAAGTAATTATTAAAATTACGAAAGTCACTCTAAATGTGTGTGTCTGTATGTTTGTAACGTTTCCACGCCTAAACCAGTGAACCAATTTTTATTTCACTACACACGAGACAGAGAGATTTTAGATTAGTTTAGTTAAGTCTGCTTTTTTCTATTATTTTTTTTTCTCATATGCAACTTATCCTTAAAGCATGCGGAGTTTACCTATAAGTGATTGTTACACTATTGTACTCTATTTTATTGCATGTTACTTTTAGCATAATACCAGTGTAAACAATTGTTGGTGAACCAATAAATAAATAAATAAATTCAGTGTTGCCATACTACAATTTTCCTATAATTATTATATTTTAATATTTCCACTGGAATTAAATAAAAGGCACATACAATGAAATTTGGCATATAGATTGAACCTTGGAAAAGGACATATAATGCTTTTTACTCGACTGCGCCAGAAGGCGGGTTATGTTTTGTATGTATAATTGTTTGGCACGCTCTGCGGCCTGAACGGCTCGATGGATTTTACCTTGAGAGGTGTCGTTAGATACGTATTTACTGTGAGAGTGAAACTGGGCACATCAAAATAAACAATTATTAAACTGAAAAAAAACGGTCATTTAAAAAACTAAAAAACCCGTTAAAAAACATTCTGAAGTTAAGTGCAGTCGGGACCCATTCTAGAAATAGAGGCTTAGTGAATTGAGAACACATACCTAAATTACATTGCAGATTACTCCAATCTACTGACTAGCACTTAACTTAAAGATTCTTAAGTTAAGTGCAATCGGGTATGACGACTTTCATGTCATTGGGTTTTTTCATTTCCAAATTACACAGAAACGCAGTCGGGTTTTTTAATATTTTTAAATTATCGTTTTTTTTTAACCGATTATGTTCCCTTATCCTTGTTCCGCATGGTGTCGGACGTGAAAGTCCATCCCATCACTTCCCGTGGGTGTCATAAGAGTCGACTAAGGGACTCAACGAGGATGGGCCGGGCATTGCAATAGCTACACTGCGCAGGCCAACCCGCCTGCCATGCGTGGCGATTATGACCCTTGGAGAAGGCCTATGTGATGATGTTCCTTTAGAATAATATCCGATTATCCCTCGAGCAAAGCCGCTAGTTAAACTAGTACAAGATAAATGTACAAATACCACATAATTAGATACACTCACAAAACTAATTACAAATCTTAACAACCATGAAATGAACGTAGTTAACATACAAACATCAGTTAATGAACTAAATGATACAACATATTTGTTAGATAATACTGCGTTTAAAAAGGTTTATCTAAGTTAGTGTGTATTTGAACTTCCTTGAGGTAAATGATAAGTTTTGTTTGTAGGTCACTGGGGACGGCTGTGAACCAGTTTTGGTGCTGATAATGATAGAAATGGTCTGTTTGGAAATCGTTAGATATTTTTACTTACTTTCAAGAAATTGTTAGAAACTGGTCTCGTTGAAATATTTTGAGTATCATTAAAATGAATGCCGGTAGTCCCGGCTGTTATTTGTAGATCTTTGGCAGTCGTTACGGATAGTCAGAAGCCGGAAAATCTGACACCAGTCTTGAAAAGGCGTACTGTGTTACCTAGTTAATGGGTTGTAGAGGTGGGATAGGCAGCCGCTCCACGTAAAATTCTGGTATTCAGCTGACACCGGGTTGGTATATATAATAGGTCTCAGGATCTTAAACTGTTTGATATTAATTTGAAGATCAAAGAAAAACTTCGAGATTTATGATAAGAACTTAGGGGTCATAATTTTGCCAAGTTTTTAGACGCAAAGGGCATTATAGGAGGGACACGCATGAGTTTAAGTCAGTAAGAGTCGTCTCCCTTCCGCTCCACTTAAAGCGAAAGGAGTCATTTAATGATTTCCCATCCATAAAAAGGGGTCATAATTTGTATTTTATATAAACCGCCATTTTAAGAAAAAAATATATCCTTATAATGTATTTATGCTACTTTCATTATCAGATCTGGTTTAATTACCGTCGCTACAACAATGGTATACAAGCGACAAGGGGTACTTAATACAAAATGTTTACAACTACATTACACTACACACGAGACAAAGGACTACTACACAATCATTGAGATTTAGTGTTGCCATTTTACAACTATATGAATTTTAGTCTTTTTTTTATGATGAAAAAAATGTGAGAGCCCTCTCACATTTTTTTCTAATTAAAGTTTTCTAATTAAATAAAGCGTTATTTAATTAGAAAACCTTGTTCAATGGATTTTTAACATTTCATGATTTTTCTAAAAAAAAATGCTGCTTTGGTAATCTTTAGATATTGTTAAATGTGACATTTTAGTCCGTTAATTTTGCACTAAATGAGATAAATGTTAAAAAAAGGTTTTCACGTTAGTAGTAAGTTTTCGCTTTCAGTTTAGATTACAAATTTTCTAAAATGTCGTTTTCTACAGTGGCCACATTGTTGTAAACGAACTTCAGGATATTAAATGGCACTTGCACGGCTGCTCACGCATATAATACCGGTGCCTCACAATGGCATTATAGATCCACCAGTTTACAAAGACCTCTCCAAACTAAGATTTGGGAACAAGATAGAGAAGAGGATAGAGGTATATTTAGTGTGGTTTACAGATTACAGTAGTTGAGTCACATTTTATTAAGACAAGGTTTAATATTAAATAAAGTGGTAAGTTTGGAGACCTTTTCAGTTGATGAATCAGAACTTACTTAAATACACAAAAAATCTTTGCTATTTATTTTAATAAGGTTGGCTTTAATACTACATTTCTCTTGATGTTTACTATTATTATTCTGATATTTATTTAGTAAGTAGATAGTTAAAATTATTGAATTGATAGAAAACTTTTTCAACAAAAAAAATTTCACTAGCTCTCCGTCTAACTCTCAAAAAATATTTTATCGAGGCACAAAATTCAAAAGGGCTTTCATTTCCCAAGACTTCCAATTACGACTTTTTCTTTAAAAACGAAAGTCATTCATCATGTTTAGCTAATTAATTGCTGCCTAATTAAGTACCCAAGAAAATTCACACAAGAGAAAATTAATTTTGAAAGACTCACTAAAACACACGTTAAAAACATAATGAGCCCCATTGTAGATACAATGTGCGTTGTTACACGTAATAAGAGAATCAATGAAAACTCATTCACATGGGTCGAAAAAAGTCGCAACTCGACTTGCGACTAGCATTGTGTAACCGCGCCAAGAGTCGCGATTGTAATCGCAGTTGCGTAAAAACGAAATAATAACAAGAACAATACCAGCTGAGGTAGCAATTAGTTATGGAATAGGGCTGCTCTAGTACTCACCCGAAATCGAATCGATTAATAAATCGATTTTAGAAATCGATTTTACGCAGTGGTAATTAATCGGAATAAAACTAATTCAATTATTGAAGTGATAATCGAATTAAAAGATTAAAGTTACCGTGATACTTAATAGGATCACAACATAATAAATCAGGAAAATAACGGTATTATTTCTTTGAGGGCCGCCGTTTACCACCAGGAGAACGATAACGTTTATGTTTAATTGCTTACTCATAGCATTTTAGAAAGTAGAACATTCACAAATCCAATTTATCAATTAACGCCCTTACTCTTAAAGAATCGATAGGTACACCTCTAAACATTTGCAGCCCTATCGCAATTCGTGAAAGTGCAGCTTTTTCACGAACAAGCCCGTCACGACGCAGAGTGGAGGCAAACAAAGCGCACCGCAAACAATCGTGGTTGGCCTACACAGACAACGGAATGTATAGACGTTATAGATATGGACCATTGACTTAATTATATAAATATAGGGGACATACAGACTGTTTTGTTACCAATTTCCAAAGTAGCTTTGAATCTGCTTTCAAAGAAGCTAGTTGAAACATTTTATACAGTGAGGAGAAAGGGGTACGGACTATTTATTAAGTACTTTTGAATGCAGCTTTATGTTTGTTGAAGAGAAAAAACATTTTATCCGACGATGGGAGTTGGACTTGAATTTTGTTAAAAGGATTTTCCATATTCTGTAATTTTTGTCACCAGCGTTTTGTTGCTGTGATATAATCATTTAGAGTTTTATATTTCTTGCCTTTAGAATCAATCATCCACACTTTAACTGACAAGGCCGCGCTTGCTAATTAATTGGTAATTGTTATGTCTAGTCTAATATCTAATATCAATAATTTACATAATCTTATATAAAAAATTAAATCTAATTTAATTTGTTGTAACCAAAATCTAATATAATTTATTGTATTCAAATTTAATATTTTTTTCTACTTTAATTTAATCTGTGTTATCTAATTGTAATTATTTTTAATTTTTCAATCAAGGTTTTAATCATTCTAATTAATTATGTTGTTATCTGCGCATAATGTAGTGCATGCTGTGCTTCTCTGTAAGTGATGAGGCGCTTAGTCTTAAGTTTGCAAGCCTTATCATCTGCCTAGCCTTTTCCCAATTATATTGGGGTCGGCTTCCAGTCAAACCGGATTTAACTGAATACCAGTATTTTACGTGGAGCGGCTGCCAACCAGACCTCCACAACCCATCAACTGGGTAACACGGTACTCCTTGGCAAGACTGGTGTCAGATTATCTGGCTTCTGACTATCCGTAACGACTGCCAAAGATCTACAAATGACAACCGGGACCAACGGCTTAACGTACTTTTCGAGCCACGGAGGAGTCTCGGTATGTTAAGATGGTCACCCATCCACAGACCAATCTCGGCAAGCGTTGCTTAACTTTAAAGATCGACCCGTGCGGCTGTTATTATTCAGCCACGAGCTCCCTGAGAAGCCTTATAATAAATAAATAAATAAAGGCAAAGTCCATCATAAAACAAAGACATAATGTTACAAAGATATCGACACCTACGCTGCAGCTTTAATTTTCATTTTATTGTCGTCCGCCATAGTCGAGCATCATTAACTTCCTCAACTACAAACCGTGTGGGTTTCCTTCACCGTTGCACAACAATTGATAAATTTTGCAGAAATTGCCATTTCTACAAATGGCATACTGGATTCAATTGAAAAATGTCAGTTACCGCGATCTTGATGGATAAGCCCATTAGGGGAATACACCTCATTTATCACTTTTGATATGGTATTTTGTTGTGTGAATGATATATCCAGTTACTGGCTTTCTATTTAATGGTTCTGTCTTATTCGTTATATTTTAACGAGTTGCCTGAGGCTTTGTGGGTGTTGAAAAATGTATCAGAACTTTATTGCCTTTCTCGCGAAATTGGTCTTAGCTGGTAGTGGCCAGTTTGGCAGTATCTAAACTGGGTTATGGCACACAAAATATGTATGTTTAAACGAACAAAATAGTTAATGATTACAAAACTGATAGAAATCAAAATGGTTATACATGTACTGACACCCCAAATAAATAACCACTGCAACTTTTGAGAACCAAAATATACAGCGAATCTTCCTGTATACCTTTCATCTTCCACAGGAGGTTCCACATGACTGCGGTCCGGTCACAATAGCCATTCAAAAGTGGTCTTTGAATAACCGAACTCCATTTCACAATCCCATCTAAACCTTCTCGCGTCTATAGTGCAGAAAGTGAGAGTGATGGGATGCGCCGGCGCAGCGCATCGTTTGTGTCATGAATGGCGTCGATAATTACTAACGGTTAGTTTGACGGCTTGGCGGGTCAACTCGTATGCTTTTACTTTCAAATACGAGTACTCGCTCTTTCAATTATGCTTATATCGGTCTTGCTTGGCAACTCTTGGTTTTCATAACACACAAAACATTAAGGTCTGTTTGATGTTATTTTTGTAAAGAATAGGTATTCAATTGTGGACCGTTCAGTTTCTTTTTAAATAAACTGAATTCCTTCTCACTGTACCGAGACGTTTTATACCAATTATTGATTTCTGAACATCTCAGAAAAACCTTTTTTTTTGTTTATTATTTAATATGGGTTTGACTCTAGTCTAGGTCATAGATGACAGAGACAAAGTCGACGATGGAGCGAGCCTACCCAGAAGAAGCCTGTTCACTCTAATTTTGAAGAGATTAGGGTTGTATGCGTTTGGAAACATAGACGCAGGCAGAGAGTTCCACTCCTTCGCTGTACGCATTATAAAAGACGTTTGGAAACATTTAGTGCGAATTGGTGGAATAGCAACAAGGTAGGGATGGTAACTTGCAGTGCGTCTAGATGTCCGATGGTAGAAGGGGGCCGGTGGGATGAGGTCGTGGAGTTCCTGGAAACTCTCACCGAAGTACAATCTGTAGAAGACCGACAAGCAGGCAACCTTCCGGCGATAAGCCAAGCCGTGAAGCTTGGCATCCACCAGTTTTACGTCACCAATGAGCCTTTTAGCCCAGTGTTCCACCGAGTCAAGCACGGCAAGTTGGTATTTAGCTGAGCCAACCTAAACTTTTTAGAGAATTTCGAAAAAAAAGTTACTATCCTCAACTTTCGACCATTTTTATGTTTCTTTTAAGTACTCTCCAGTTTCAATAGGACAAAATATGCGGACATTGCGGAGGATGTTGCGGTGGAGGCTGCTGCCCTTGCATCACGATCTACACATGTTTTACGAAGATTTGCTAGTGGCACAGAGTTGCACCTCTTGGCGGAGTCGAGCCAAGGCGTGTCAGTCGAAGATGGCGCACCAAGGCCTTCGAAGTATGCACTCCCGAGCCGTTTTGTGAAAATAAACTACATTCTCCACCATCACCCTTCTGCATCCAATCTGTTCCGGCTACCTTTTTTAGATCGAGCCGACTTAGCTTGGGCGTCGCATGCTACGCAGTCTCTACTCCAGGACTCGTTTGCTTTCCCGGCTATCGGTCTTCTTACAAACATGACCGTTCTACTGCTACTCCAGCTTGCTCTGGTAACTATGGAATGAAAATATTAGCCATTCAGTAAGATGTAGGCAGGGTGCAACGTTCGCGTTCGTCACTGGTAGAAACTGTTTTAAATCCCTCGTTAGGTAGGGTATGTACCTTACCATTTGTATGCTCTACTGTCACCTAAAGAAATTTCTTTTCAAATAAGCAGTACCTTTGTGCTTTTCTCTATATCATTTTCTTTATTAAGTACTAGCTGCACCCCGCGGTATTACCCGCGGTTTGTCAGATACTCCTAGTCTTGCTAGCTTCCTGCACACCAAATTTTATCAAAATTGGTCCAGCGGTTTGCGCGTGAAGAAGTAACAAACATACACACACACACTCACAAGCTTTCGCCTTTATAATATAAGTGTAATATTACATATTATATTATATAGTGTGATTAGTGTGATGTGATATGTGTGCATATAAATAAATAAATAGTAAGTATAGGCCAATGACCAATCTCAATCAGATTACAAATGAAATTATTTTTTCTGTCTAACTAATTCACATATACATGAGCAAACAGTGCAATTTGTTCATTGTATTTTTAATGCACGCTTTGTTGCAACAATTAAGCAAACATAACTGGTGATTATTAACAAAGCTAATTATATTCCTCACTGCTACCTATTTTAAAACAAAGTAATTTCGTAACATTCCTTCTGAGTCTTCTCGTCATAGGCACCGAAGCGTTTGGTATAAAAAGAATATGTACGCTCTATTATTCTTTATTATTTTATTTATATACGCTGTTCACGACCTTAACTTTATACTACTTATCATACTTAATGAGGTAATATTTGTTTGTTCAATTAATGTGTGTAAAATGTAGTCTTTAGAAGTAACCACTGATCCGAGAGCAATATTTCTTTGCACGATTCCAGTAGGTTAGGCAACGGGAGCCAAACCGTGGAGTAAAACTGGTGTTTCTCATTAGGATTAATCAAAACAAAAGGTTTTAAAAACGAGAAACTGTTTTAAGACCATTACCATTATAGACTTGTTCCATTAATGCCTACCTACTTTAAAGGCCCCTTTCAGTGTCAAGATAATAAAATATATCTATGGTCCAGATAGCCATTATGAGTTTAATTCTGTACGAAATGGAAATTGAATAAAATTATCTGCCATATCATTTAAAGGAATCATTTGCTCGGAAAGATTGATCATTAACGCTAAACTTATTTAATTTCCACAAAGTACTCTAGTTTCTATAGTTCATTAGCATTTCACCGGGGCTTTACTTCCTTGGCCAGTCTCACAGAAGTCGTTCATATTTCGGGATAGACACATATGACACACAGCGTCAATGTAGCTTTCTTTGAATGACTGAATGTTCATAATCTTTTTCTTTCACTTTCACGCTAGGGATTTTTCCTGTATCGTGGATGCTTTTATAAACATGCAAAGTCACAAACACAAACAGCCAGACCCGGAACAACTATCTGTAGGCCGTACAAATATTTGTTCCGTGCGGGAATCGAACCTGCGACACGCAGCGCAGGAGACAATTGCTCAACCATTGTGCGAACCGTGCCGTCCGTTCTATGGGTTAAATAAATATTCAAAAGACTGAAACGGCTGCAACGCAAGAACATTAAAAGATCAAAATCATCCATTTACGCAATAAAGCGCTAAAATTACCCAAACATCATAAATAGAACCCAAACTCAATTGTAAACGGTTCCGTATTGCAACACCCGTTTACAGAATAATGGAATCTAATGCTGTAGATGGACAGATGGACGGCTTAATGGACGTATGATGTATAGGAATGGTGGATAGGGAATTCAGTAGGTCAACTCTCAATGTGCTATTAAATCGAATGCAGATATTTTTAAAATTCTAAACTTACAGGCAAAATTTAATTATGACATCTCTTTTTGTAAAACTGTTTGAGACGTTTTGTCAAAATTACTGAGCATAGCATCATTTACTTTAATCA
Organism: Mamestra configurata; assembly: GCA_002192655.3. Classification (NCBI taxonomy): domain Eukaryota; kingdom Metazoa; phylum Arthropoda; class Insecta; order Lepidoptera; family Noctuidae; genus Mamestra; species Mamestra configurata. The sequence continues at coordinate 1,110,741 of NDFZ01005487.1, forward strand.
AACTGGTTGTAGCATAATGCATAATAATATTAAACGACATTTTTCCTCAAATAACCCAATACTAATAACTCATCAACTTACCACTGCATTAAAACTAAGCAGTGTAATTCAGAAATTATTTATCATTATCATCAGCATCATTTTGCTGCTCCCATGCCAATTTTTTTGAGGTCGGCGCAGCAAATGCGTATTTAGAAGAAATGATTCTTCCATAATATAGATATGTATGTATCTCTCATCTCAATAGTGCTACTTTCTAACCATATAATAATTCGCGTAGCCCATTTATCGTTGCTTTGATCTTCCTCATATCCTTTATAACTATCCACATTCATACTTATAATAATCTTCACGACATTTTCGGCAGAAATGTACAAAAAAAAAACAACACCGAAGAACGGTTAAAACTGTAGTTTCAACGCAAGACATTCCTTTTCCTCTTAAATTATCGGGTAAACAACTCGAAGGTCTTGTCCGTGTCTGTGTACATGTCCTTCTGAATCCATCTCTGCAGTGGTCCTACCGCACTACTACACAGTTGTTACCGGGTGATGAATGAGTGTGTGCCAGCTGGAACTTTCACTCGCATGGGACGGTTTACATGTCGCTGCCTCGTTAGTATAAGTTACTGATGTATTGCTTATGCATGGGTGTTATGAAATGACCATTTTGGGTATGAATTGTTGTAAAATGTAAGTTTTGTCAAAGGGCTTTAATGAATACGCATTGCAGCAAAGAGTATATTCGGCCGATGTCGTCCCCCATCAGGCCAAAAGCCTTCCTCTCCTCTTAATTTATTAATGTAACATCAAAACACCTTATGATGCAGTGTTAATACACATCATGGAGATGATGTGTATTAAGACGGCATCATAAGGTGAAAGAGAACCTTTGGAGAAAGGTTCTCCAAACAAATCATTGAGTGATAGAGTTCACAATGGGCCTCATTCCAGTTTTCGCGACGTGATGCACTTATGGGCATTGACCTATAAAAGAACAGTTTAATTCAACTCACATTCCCCTTCTGGGCTTGCCGATAGATATAACAACATCATCTCAAATGTCGATAACAATAATGACGCTAATATAATATGATATAATATATCTTGGGACAACTTACACACGGTCATCCGATCCCAAACTAGGCAGAGCTGTGCTAAGGCAACCAGACAACTGATAAACATATTATAGATATAAATTTCTAAATACATACATATTATAGACAAATTACACCCAGACACAGAACAAATGATCATGCTCATCACACAAAGATTTGTCCTGGGTAGGAATCGAACCCACGACCTCCGGTTTAGCAGTCAGGGTCACTAACCACTTGACCAACAGGCCAGTGACAAACGGCCAGCACTTTTTCAAAATGGCACAGTTTATTTTCCTTTTTGGCTATCATAATGTCATCGCATAATCTAGATATTCGCTGTCAAAGACTGACTCAGTTAAATTACTCATGGTATTTAAAAAGGTCAGTAAATAAACTACTCGATTACCTAGCTCGATAATGGAGCAGTTTATAATGGTCAACTAACTTCAATGTGTTAAGCAATTCTGGTTTTAGATGTCAACCTTCATGAGGTACCCTTGAGTGCAACCATACAATTATGGAGGTACCTATTATCGAATTGGTTTTCGACGACGTAGATCATAATCATCGTCTCCTGCCTGTACCCCAATAGTTAGTTTCTTTCAAGCCTTAACTATCACCTTTATAGATAATTATAATCCGCATAAATTTGTCGTTCTCTCCCATATTTATTAGTACCCTAAATTCCTCATAGGCCCCAAGCGACATTTGTAGAGTGACTTCCTCACCCCCACTTTTCAAATTCCTTCCATTTGCGTAAGACTACATATTCTTTAGCATTTTCGTGCTAGCAATCAAATGTTCCCATCACTGCCCGTAGGTGTCGTAAGAGGCGACTAAGGGACTCACCAGAGAATGGGCAGCAGCATTCTCTATGCATTGCAACAGCTACACTGCGATCGCCAACCCGCCTGCCGAGCGTGGCGATTATGGCCAACCCTTCGCCCCCCCTTTGGGGGAGGCCTAGTCTAAGCCAGTGGTGGACATCTTTCGGCTGATATGATGATGATGAATCATATGTTGCTTTTTATTCAACCCTTTTGTGGGTCAATATTCATGTGCATACAAAGCAACAGGTAACCAACAGGCAACCTACGAATAAATTCTCCAAATCGGGAAGATCTACCTTCCCGATTTGGAGAATTTATTCGTAGGTTTTAGAAAATCATAAAATCGTAGGTTTTTTAAATAAACATGAAACTGAAACTATATTCAAGATAATAATTTATCTCACTCTCCTGCCTCCATGCAATGTAAATCGGCCCTACACTCCACAATTGACAACCGACAGTTCCACAAAATCCGAGATTCAAGATAACATATTGATAGCTGATAATATCTCAGGGGTGAACCAACGCTGAGGTGGTTGGCTAACAAAGTAACAGCGGATGATTTATGGCATGACTCAGGCGCAAAACTGTAGGTTTGCCAACGATTTGACACAGATATTTTGTGTTTTATGGTAAACAAACTCTCTTTTTACGTTCTTACAGGTACACTTAATTAAGGTTAGATTATGAAAATGTTCACCCAATACTTTTATTTCGGATTAAATCGGATGTTCTGTTTATGCAGCTTTTCCTAAATTAAAAATTATTTATCATCGTCGCTTCAACCGAAAGGACCTGGGCGTTCTCAAAGGGTCACAAGTAGTCGCCAGTCATGTGTTCCTCGCATCCAGCGGAGTGTCGTATGCCGCGACCCTCACCAGGTCATTGCTCCAACGTGTGAATGGCAAACTGGTCACGAAAAGAGAATTACTGCAATGACAGCGGTAGTCGATGCTTCAAAGTTTGGCTCAAAGAATCATCTAAACATGTTCATGTAACATATTTTTGCTCAAAACAACGAACCACCATAAGATACTTGTCTTATGGTCAAAAACAATTTCGTCATCTATTAAATTCGGAAATAAAATAACATTATAAACGTAGAATGTACATAAAATACTAACTAAAAAGGAAATAACTTCCGCAATCTGTTATTATCTTCTAGATAAACGATCTTTTGTATTACCCGTGAAGTTTTAATTGCCGTTGCTAAATATCTATGCTCATAAAGTAATTGTATATGGAGTCGTTTCATTACTTGGACAGCGGAACCCTAAACTGCGATTTCCTCAGATGATATCGAACTTTTAATTGAATTATTACGTAATTGGGAAATATTCAATGGTGCTGCGTAATGTATCTTCCGTTTCCATTTAAAATCCTAATTGTACCTTATGAAGCTAATGCAATAGAATGTTAAGTTGTGGTATCTCATAAGCAGTGATCAGATAATCGGGCGCTTATATACCTAAACTTCTTCCCGTGAATGAATAATATGGACATTACTTTCTGAATAAATAAGTAAAACTCGTCTTAAAGAGCACTATCTTTCCTCTCAACTGTAAAAATTATAAGTATTGTATATGTTGAAATATATTTTTTATACGTAATCATAAATTAATATTAACGATATTTATGTAGGTTTATTTGATACTTTAGTTTAAGGCTGCACATACCCCTTTTCTTGTTCTTTCTTACACACTATTGTCTACATATCTTTTTCATTTCTCCTTTCGCAGGTCTGCTGGAAGAAATTTCTTTTGAAATAAGCAGTACCTTTGTTCTAATAATTGTAATGTTATATCTGATACTTTCTCTGTTTGTACATAAATGGTAAAATAAATAAAAAAATAAAAAAATTGTTTCAATTCCCTAAGTAGTCAAGGCTGCTGGCCTGTTACTCTGTACTCATAAAAAGTTCCATTACAATCGGCTTTTTAAATTTTAAAAAACTAAAAAAACAAATTACAATGAGAGTTCACAACGAGTTCTAACTATATTTTGTATGCGGGTATTTTTAGCAATCTCAGGAATTTCGAACGATTCCGGGATCCGGGATTCTGAAAAACATGTCCGTATTATACTTTCGTGGGAATAAAAGTGAAGTTTAGGTATATTAGCGCCCGATTATCCGATCACTGCTCATAAGATGTCTACATTGTGTGAGAACTTTAGAAAACAGTGTAACGAGTTTCAATGGTCTTTCTTTGGTATCCTTTATTCTTTCTTAGATCTTTTATTCTAACATAGTCAAGTCCTCTATATCGTAACGCATATTGTTTACTGGCTAATAGTGTAGGTCCCCTCTTGGGGGAGGCCTATGTCACTAGTGGATGTCTTTTGACTGATATGATGTTGATGATGAGTGTAAGTGCATGAGTGTAAGTGCACCATCCGAACTTGAGTAGCACCATCCCAAAGAGAGCCGGTGTCGTCTTCGATTTTTATCATTTGAATTTTTAACCCTTTTTTAGGGTGACGGGACCCTATTACTAAGACTCCACTGTACGTCTGTCTGTCTGTCACCAGGTGTGTCATGAACCGTGGTAGGTAGATAGTTGAAATTTTCACAGATGATGTATTTCTGTTGCAATGATAACAACAAATAGGTAATAAAAATTAAATTAAAAATTAAGGGGGGCTCCCATACAAGAAACTTGTTTTTTTTCAGTTTATGGTACGGAACCCTTCGTCTGAGAGTCCGACCGGTATTTGGCCGGTTTTTTACTTCTGTCTTACACACATATCATGATGATGACTTCTTCCGCTCTGGGTGGAGCGGAAGGGCGTGTCAGACTCTTACTGACTAAAACCCAACCGTGTTCCTTCTAAAGCCCTTAGCGTTCCAGGGCCGCGGTGACTCTTTCGAACTAATTCCGCAACCCCATACGATAACCCGTGGCAAGACTGGTCTGGTGTCAAATTGTCTAGCTTCTTACTGCCCGTGACGCCTGCCAATGCTGCACAAATAACAGATAGCACCAACGGCTTAACGTGCTTTTCGAAGCACGGAGGAGTCTTGGTACGTAATGCTTGGTCACCCATCCATAGACCGATCTCGTCAAGTGGTGCTTAACCTCGATGATCGACCCGTGCGGCTGTTATTATTTAGCCACCTACCTGCTTATAAAATACGTTTGTATTTCATTGGGAATGCAAAATTAATTATATAAGTAAATTAAGTATAGGCAAAACTTGTGACCATAGATTAATTGATAAACCTTTTGTTTTCTAGATGAGCGACAAAAGTCCGTAATATTAAACGCTTCTCACGTAAGCGGTTGCCGGTAGTGGATTTATTATTGAACAGTTCCTTTGGACCTAGATGATTGGCAAAGATCTATAGATCTTCCTTGTTTGATTTTATTTTATGATACTCATGCCACATGAAAAAGTCTAAACGGGGAAGTATTTCAAACGATTCTCTAAGGTTAGTTTTCAATAAACTTCCTTAACTTTCGATCTTGGTTCGCCAAGGACTTACTAGGTGTTATTGTAAAACATATGTAGTTCTATCATATTTATTTTTTGTGAGATTATTAAGTATCATTTTGGTGTAGGTTAGGAAAAAATCTTCCAGAACCACTCTTAAAATGATGTCCGAAGTTCATATGAAATTCTAGTCCAGAAGACAAAGATCATCATAATAAGGATAACACTATAGCAACATGTGGCTGAACAATCCTGAAACATAGACGCAAATAAAACAGCAAACAATCTAAAACAATGTCCATGACACTATAAACGTCTCCACTCAAATACATGTGTATCGTCAACGATTACAGCAATTATTACAAGAACACACACAGGTCAGTACACCAGCGATTACGAATACTAATTAATTAATTTGTTTCAGTTGACTCGAACAAGACTATAACAATTTGCGTGGGACGCACTCGATGTGAAGCAAACAGTTCACGTGGTTCTTAAAGTAATCCATCTGCTTGGAGTGTTTGCACACTAACATGTCACATAACCTCATTTAAGTCTGTTAGAGTCACCATCTGTTCTGGGCTGGTTTTGGAGACTGAAATGAAGCTAACTGTTGCGTCATGGTTTTGTACCATGGCCCGACTTTTTACTTTCTTCTGTATGTATCCTTGTGTAATGTCCATGGGAATATGTTACACTCATCACTACTTTGCCGCTACCTTAGGTAGGTCACCTGCAAAACTAAAATCATTCTTAATAAAAATACATCTAGACGCACTGCAAGTTACTATCCCTACCTTGTTGCTATTCCACCAATTCGCACTAAACGTTTCCAAACGTCTTTTATAATGCGCACAGCAAAGGAGTGGAACTGTCCGCCTGCGGCTGTGTTTCCGAACGCATACAACCCTAATCTCTTCAAAATTAAAGTGAACGAACTTCTTCTGGGTAAGCTCACTCCATCGTCGACTTTGTCTCTGTCATCTATGACCTAGACTAGAGTCAAGAGCAAACTCATCTCAAATAAAAAATATGTATGTAGTTTCTTCGAGGACAATCGCCAAAATATTATAACCAAAAGTAATAAATAGCTACTTGCATATTGTTCAGAATAAATCAGCTACAACGATCAAGTCACGTCACGAATATATTTACGACAAATTGCAAAGCCCCCACGCTCAATACCAAATAAAATTAACGAAACGAGCAAATATTTATCACCACTACAGAGTATAATTGCCACATTATTCCGTAAATGCAAGGTAATTAAGTGCATACCGATTAACGCCTCGTTTCAAAACCTCGTATATTTGCCTACGCCTCGTAGTTACAAAACTACGGGACGTTATTTGCCTAACACTGCAACGATACCATTAGATACGGCGGAACAGTTGTATTGTTTGGCAATCACTCATTAACACTGTTTTCAATCATTACTGGTCAGTCGGCAACGTTTTTAATGACGGACAAATATTTGTGAAGACTAATTTGATGAGAGGTCGAAAAAACGATAAAGTTCTAGCAAAAAATCGAAAAACCTAAAATAAAATTGGATAAATAAAAACAAAGATTTAAATTCTTAAAAGGGATATCTTTAAAATAAATAGAAAATCTTGTATTTTTTAAGGTCTCATTCGTTAAGACTAAAAGAAAAAAGTTTTAGCAACCAAAATATGAATATTCATGAATTCATTACTGTGCATCACGCGTAAAAAATATGTGTAATAGTAACGATAGTTAGAGACAATTAAATATTACTTAATATTTAAGAATTTTAATCAGTCGCGTGCTTTTGGGAATTACAAACAATAATAATAAATTGGCCTTCTAATCTAGAGACATGGGTTACCTTGCAACCTTTCAAATGCATAAAAGTAACCATATCTTCAATTACCACAGCTAAGCGATAAAAATTGAAAATGATCCAACCTTTTCATTTAATCAAAACCGTAGTTATTTAAAAACCGGTTCTGCCAACCGCTAAATAACTTCCAACAATAACAACAATGGCAAATATTTCCGTTTCATTACCGTCTTCTAAGGAACAACAATGATTTTATTATTCATCGTCAAACGTACTCATAGTACGGGATCTAGTCGATGCAAATTCCCTATGGTCTGCGATCATTCGATCATTCCCACGGGTGCAGAGGCGACCTTCGTCAGAAATCCCCCTACCATGATATTTGTCCCTTTCCAATTTTTTATCGTCACCGTGTCGCTTTAATGACGCCTTTACTTTCTTGTTTACTTTTGCACTTTTATCTATGTCATTGTACATTTTTGGGGTGGTGTCTTTGGACAAGAGATGAATAATAGTTTCTTTCGTTTTTTCTATTTTTTAAATTGATAGTTCGGATTCTTGGATGCTCCTTTAACGTTTGCTTGATGCTTATTGAGATGTGTCGGGAACAATAGTTGAATAATTTGTTTTACATACTTTTTTGGGAGATGGCTCTTGTCCGGCGATTGTTATTTTGATCCGCCATTAATCATGGAAAGCTTCAACAATCTCTTTTTATCTGAAAATATTCATTATTGTTAACAATGCAAAATTAACCTCCGCACGTATGCGACGATAAACGATTATTTGATGATATTATTGCAATCTTGACTGACACTCTTTCCCAACCGTATACTGAAATCGGTAGGCCTCAAATAATTCAGTCAATATTAAATAGTTCCGACTAACAACAATTTCAAAAATAACCGATTCAGCACTATCGGATGCTGTTTGATATTACCCAGTAATGTTCACTGTTGTGTATGTAAGCTCGACTAGATATTAACTTGTATGAATCAGGCCATTGATTCAGTTCATGTTAAGTACTGTTTATCGGGCTGCTTCCATCAGAATTCCCACATGTGTCCAGCAGACGGCTCCCTTCATCATTAACACAAGTATATTATGTTTCTTACTTCCTAGGATCCCTTGCTTGAATACATTTTGAACTAAAAGTCTTGTGCCCAATCTAGTTTCCTTCGTATTCTAATCCCAAAAAGTTTATTGTTCAGTGAAATGTTATTGCCTCTAATATAATAAAACCATTTTTGTCAATGAACAACCTTAATTAGAACTTAATGAGTTCAATGTAATTCCTGGCCAACAAGAAACTTTATGGTCAGTAAATGTCTGACTTGACAGGTAACTAGACATAATTAATTTGCTAACAACTTTACAAGATATCATTTAAGTGACGTAAGTTCCATCTTATTCATCTAACCGTTTTCTAATTACTTGACTTTCTCCAAGCTATATGTATCGATATTTGTGCTGGATAGTAATAAAAAATACCTGAGTTGGCATTTTCTTATGACTAATTACAAAGAAAGAAAGTTAGCTCGTATTGGATCAAATGTTGGAGCCAGTAACGGTTATTCAGGAGACCATCAATAAATATTGGCGCCAGCGCAGCACTAATATTGGTGCTGCACTTTTTTACTTGGACAAAAAGTTCAATATGGTCGGCTTGTGCTTTGACGAAACACAAAAGTCCCGGTCTCCAACATTTTATAGTTATCTATTCACTGGGAGCCATTCCTCTCCGACGAAGCTCCAAATTTAGAAGACGTAAAACTATTTGAAGAATTATCCAATCCTTGTCCAACGCTGGAATGTCCGTCATTGACAATGCGTGGAACTAATTTTGGATAAATGAGATTTTTTGGTTACTGGAATGACATAAGGAACAAGCTGAATTCCGGTAAGGATTGAACACGAATAGATGATGGAATACTAAACTCACCAAGTAATGGAGCTAACAGATCTTCCCAGCCAGATAACCTTAAGAAAGACGCCATTTATAGCAAAACTGATGAGCAAATCTAGAATGAAGTGAGTCAACCAACCAACAATGTAGTATGTCGTCCTTTAAAACCAAATGTCAAAGTCTATCAAAAGACTGTAATACTACTTGTGACATTAAATTGAGCTTCAGCTATTACGTAAGTCACTAACAATAAAATATCAACATGTGCAGGTTCTGGCAGGATGTTAGCTAACCGGCTATGAACATTCGAGTTACCAATTTCCTTTGCAACTGTTACTGCTATGAAGAAAGACTTACTGACATACTTCTTTCTTTTATTACAAGACTGACTGGCTATCAGTCATGTTTGGATTACAATTCGAATAATCAAAAACTATTCATCGTTCGTGTCCTACCTCAAGTAGTAAGTCGATCTATTCCAATTATTCACGTGCATCGAAACATAACTGGGTACTTTGTTATTCTTTCCATCTTTAAAACAGCAATGGATATCTATCTCAAGGAATCGATCCTCGTTGCTCTAAAAGCAATGCAGAACGCGTCAGTTACCAAATTCGACGTCCCAAAATGTCCTGATGTGTCCCCGCCCTGCCTGCATTCCTAATCCAAACCAATTCATCTTAAAGACGTACTATTATGAAGTAACCCGGCGTAACCCGACCCGTATTATGAGATAATAGGACATTCGTATAATAGCCTCTCATTGTGTCTAGAGGTCCCGACGCGCCTCGGCTGTCAATCGTTGAACCGATCACCGTGAAATCTGTTGACGCGGTAAGACCTACAGCGTCGTCTAATGGCTTTCGTAGATTAGTTAAAATAATATTGTTTGACAGTTTTGGTAGCATTTGTGGGTTTGGTAGATTGGAAGTCGGCTAAAAGGGTTTGTTTTGAAAATTTGGATCTAATAGATAAAAAACCTCTAACAAGTGCAATGGTTTAACATTTGTGCATATTGCTATGAAAATAAAGGTGAATTGACGAACACGAAACACTATAGTTAGTAGTTATAATATCATAAACCAGTATTATAACTACTAGACTTCAGGAATGCTAAGAATCCGACGTCACGCCCAAAATCTTCTTTTATTAAAAAAGAGGAAATTCTAGATTTCCTTCCAAACCGTGTCAGGCAGTTAAATCATAACTCTAATGTTCTGTGTAAAATTCCGGCGCAACATACAACTAGTAATGCGTGAGCATGTCTGCAGTCGGTATATCAAATATTTTCCCATAATTTAAGACACTACTGCTTTTTACACGGTGTGACTTGAAATTATTGATTCTTCCAATAAAACTATAAAACTTTTCCTTGTGAATATTTTACTTCGTAATACACGACATAATATTTATGGGAAATGTCTATTTTCACTTTTATTTTTTAATGACGAATGACGATCACTATCGCCATACAATTAATGAATGCATACTGATTAACATTTACCTTCCGTAGTTGTGCATGCGACCGAACATGCAAAACAGTAGGTAGTACTAATTTATTCAGTCCATGTTCTACCACAAGAAATGATCATACGATAAGATGACATCTCTTGATTGAAACGTCAATGTCATGACATGTATTGAATTGTCATTAGCTGACTAGTTTTCAACACAGCTGACTTTACTATATGCAATTTTTTTTCTGCTTCTTCTTCCTCATCATATTAATCGGTCCCAGTATGTCCAACCAAAACTTCACCTTCGGTTTCTTAAGTGAAGTTTCTCCTACGAAGGTATTTCAGTTGTTTGACTAACGACGGGGTTTGGTTTTGACTTTCAGCCTAATCGGATGGACCTGAATTTCAGTATTTTACACCTGTCTGGTTTCCACACTATTGGAGATCGACTTGTGCGGCTGTTTGTATGTAGCCACGAGTCGTTTCGCTATTAGCTCGGTCGCATCCATTATAATATCGCATCCATATAAAAATCCTCTGTCCCCCAACCTCTGAGCAGGACACAGTTATCAAGTTCAGACATGCAATGGCCTTATCCTCATTTTGACACTATGAATCAGTGCATTCCATTACACTTATCATTTCTTCAAAGAAATGTTATCGCAGTTGTCAAAATTCTTCTCTTCTTCGTTATCTGCCCTTGCACTATCAAATCTTTCTGTATTATCAAATATTTTGGTGCCAATGATTTTCTGATGAGATGATTAATTTTTCTGTCGTTATATCAATGTGAGAAGTTGGTGATTGATTGCATCAACTTTATCTTTTATTTCTTGACTTTTACCTTATGATATACATCTTAGATAGTAAAAGAAAGCTTTATCTAATGCGTTGTTAGAATCAAGAAAGGAACACTATCTTAACAAAGCACATGATCTCGACATAATCAGCTAAGAATCTTTGAAAGAATAATGATTGAAATCACCTAAGATTGATGTACCTACGTTATGCCGTTGATAAAACTTTGGATTTTATAGAAAACCATGTATCCATTTCATTCATTCCTCCTATTGTTAAATCCGTAGCTAGTATGTATAACGAATGATGTTGAATAGCATAACAAAGATACCAACCACGTAATGTATTAACCATCCTCCATTAGAAATAATTTCAATCACAATAGAATTCTTAGCTAGATGCATGTTTACACACACATGACAACGATACAAAGCAAGGAAAGAGTCAAGTGAAGGTGTGATCTTCTAATTACCATTCACATTGTTTCATGTCTAATATTAGACAACACGATCACGAGAGTCTTCACGTTTGACTGACGACTAATGTGGCTAATAAATAATTACACAGCATTTGTTACTGAGCAGTTCCTTTCCTTCCAACTTCCCTGTATTATCGTCTGGTTTAATTGTGGAGGAACTAGCAACTGTGTTGTAAGTACGGTCTATATTAAAAATTGTTGCAATTTTCATTAGATTGGTTCTGTTTATCGGGTTTTTAATTAGGACGGAATAGTGAATGTTTTTCCAGTTTTCCTAATGTTTTTTGTTGGACAAGGAAAACATGAAAGTTTGAGATAGGTTGTTAACTGAATTCTGAGAATGAATTTGAATGATAAATCTTATCGATTGTTTATCGGCTTATTTTATCACAACACCATTCACTAATCAGTATCAGGCGTCATTCAAGATTATTAACGTGTATCTGCACATGCAGGAACATGTATAACATTTACAGAATCCTAATTAAACTTGACCTTCTCGTTGGTCTAAAGGTCTCAAGCAAGCCGAGGATCAAAGTTAGATTCCCGGTCCGGTCAAGTTTTATCGGGTTATTCCATTCGGTTTTTTTTTTAGTAGTAGCCCGGAATCTTGATCTGTCCCGGTTGACGACATAGTAGGCTCGCCCTTATAACATTATGGGAGTATATAACTACCGAAATATGAGAGTTCCACTGAGACATCTCATAGAATATCATAATTACCCCAAAAATACACCCTCAAACAGATAAACGAACTAAAAATGCCTAATGACCAAAATTATTATTCTCTTTTCGATCGACAATAATCATTATGTTATTAGGTAGCGTTTGCGAAAGTCGTTCAACATGTACTTACTTATGTACGTGCCTCGCGACAAAGCGATATGATCGTGCAACTGTATTTAGTTTTGTCTTGCGACATGGGGGCCGCTAAAATACCGCTGAATGTTTAGAACAGCGCAGCGGGGCTTTGACGTCCCGTTGGTGTTTTGTTTCTTGAATGGGCCTTATGAATTGGGGTCCTGTGTAAATGAAAGTGAATTGAGGGTATTTTATGATTATAGAATACGTGATTGAGAAAGTTCTGAAAGGTTTGATAAAGGAATGATTGAAAGGTTAATTTACTTCAATATAATTTAGAAAATTCGCTAAAATTTGTTTTAAAATGAGTGAGTTAGGGACACTCCCCGATTTTGGGAAAGCTTTCAGCAAGTCAATAGCAGTCTGACTTTACTTCTACTTTACTTTATTTATAATTCGAGGTTATTCCAATTTCTGTCCACTAATCAAGTTAAGTTGATTTAAAATGACTATCTGTATCAAAAAACAGTTTAAACACAATATATAAGTATAAGTTACAACGGAATTTGAACTTGGAAATATGAAATTCTGATTTCAATATAAATATTTGTACTTAGTAGCAGGGTAAATAAATTCAAATCAAATATTTGTTCCACTCAATTTATTTTTAGTTACATAAAAATCTTTGAAATCATTACACACTATTTACCAATACGTGACTCTCCCTATGACTAATATTTTACCATTCAAATAAACATAATGTATCCATCATTTTGGGCACAGCAGGATATCCTCGAGAGAGTATTAATTTGTTACTAAAGATGAATAGGTAGTTACTGACGTTTCTTCCGATCATTTTATTTTCGTTTATACTTCAAACAAATCCTTTAACAAGCTGTGAAAAATTAAAGCAACATTTTAGTCAACGTTATTAATGTTGAGTCAAAATGTTCGTCCGTTTTCCGTCAAAATTCAATGTGACCGTGTCAATTTTATTAAATTAAATTAATTTTAAACAACCACGTAGCAGGGTACCAATTGGTCTTGTTAGAGCTACGATAATAATGGGTTTATTTCAATTATCTTACGGGGTCAGTAAAATAATGAAACCCTTAATGGTTCTACTGATTCCAGAATCTAAGCAGTTTTTTAATAGCTTTGTTTATTGAAATCCCACGAATAAATGTGCCGTTATACGGACGATTTTGAATTAAATAACCAATTTAATGTTTATGTTGAACCATAAAAGAGGGGATAAATACTGAGTTAGGTATGTCCAGTATATTCAATAAGAAGAGTCTTTGAGTTATCAAGACTTATAATTTACTTTGTAGTATTGAATTTTACTTTTGAATACCAATTATTTGCAACAACAACAATAGAATCAACAATACAATATTTATTTATTTATTATATACTTAATTGTACACCGAGAATAACATAAAAAGAAAATTATAAACTAAAACACATGTACAATGGGCGGCCTTATCGCATTCCGGGATCTCTTCCAGGCAACCGGGAACTATATTACAATAACACTAATAACTAACACTAAACAATACGAACAGTAAAAAGTACAAATTAAAAAAAAACCATTTTTCAATCCATCGACATAGACTTCCAAAAAAACGTCTACCGTTTTAGAACCTCTAATGTAAATACGGTGGCAACCAACTCTCTAATCATGCTACACAAGGATGGAAGATAAAAATCCAATTTAATATTCAAAACATTAGACTTAGCACAAATAAAACGGCAACATTTTGCACAAGGGTGAAACAGTACAATGCACTACGGTTGGTATTGCACAACCTGTGCTTAAGTCGATGCTATCGGAGCATTTCGCTAGAAGATTAACTAGATAAAGACGTTTCGTGCTCAGCATAGGACGGGGGTTCTTGTAAATGTACGGATGCTGACGGGAGATATTACTTGGTTTGGAATTGGATGTCGTTTTGTTCCAAAAGAGATCTACAATCTGAAAGCTAAAATCATTTCCTTAGTAGATACTTGTTCCAAGACAGTTGAATCATTGCTCTGGAATTTGATGAGCTTCATTGCTTCCGCGCTTTTCTAGTTGGCCAATGCTGGTACTGGGTAAAAGGAGTTGCTGTGGTTTGGGACATATGTTCTCTGTTATCTGGATCTGCTGGCAGAAGATAATCATTACTGAGTTTATAGTTTCCAATTTTATGGTTGTTTGGTACCACAGAACCTACAGGTTCTGGTGTACAGATATTGCTGTGTTTAGGAGCACTTTGACTGGCAAGTCATTAAATCTCTGAAGGTACTGAAAAAGTTATGTAAAATGTTTTAAGTTTTTACCTATTTTCGTTAACTGGTCCTTGATTGTTTTGTGTCTATTGTAAAAATAGTGATTTCTTGCTGCAATAGATTATTATTGTTGTACAAATAATAGGAGGTTTTATCTTTATTGTTTACTTTATTCATTTCCGAATAAGATGCCGTTGTTATGTTTCTTTGGATGGTTTCCTGGCCAAAACAATTCTTTGTGTAGATCATTGGAAGTTTTTCCTGAAAAAATAACAATATTAATTTGACACAGCTCATATATTTAAAAACAGGCACGATTTTTCAAGGTTTATGCTGCATTATAATGAACAACACCTAGATAAATATTTTTTTACCTTCCTGCATGCTCGCTACTGTAATAAAGTTTTTCAATGACAATTCTTAAAATTTCACGTTTTATTACTTAACAAATTCTGTGGTTTTGCCCACATCTTGATCTGATATTATAATGAGTATTCTCATACATATATGTGAGTAGTAAAATCGCTAAATATGTTGTTAAGTGACTTAAGTAAGGCCAAGTCGATAGTAATATTCTTGTTAAAACGGTACTTGGGTTTAACTCAGAAACAAGTTACGGGAAACATAAACAGCTTTAGTTTAATGTTAATATATAATGTTAATGTCGTAACTGGCATTGCTTACTAACATACGTAGAATTTTAAGTTGCCGACTTAAGGCCATAAAAAATTAAGTGCAGATAGAAATTCTTTGGCATAGAATAAGTAGCTGATTTGGAGATGGCTAAGATTACCAACATAATTATTAATAATTATACTCCCGACCGCCCAAAAACAGCCGTGCAGCACAGCAGTCTCTGTTCCTTTGAACAGAGAGTGCACCTGATTTTACGCACAAAGAGACTTGAGAGTAAAGACTTTCAAAGTGTCATTGGACGGCAGCCAACACTGTTTCTAGGAAATTCCTAATGGAGAAACTAAATAAAAATCAAGTATGCATGTAACTCGGGCTGGTTTCCGCAATTCCACGACTAAGCGCGTATTTTGCGTGCAGGTGGGACAAATGTGTCATTCGATCCACCCCAGCTCCCCAAGGAAGGCTAGCAACGCCTTTGTGTTACCAACTATCTCACAGAGGGTACCTGGGTTTCCGAAGTACTTAGCCCTGTAATCAGCGACTACCGCGCAGCTTAGCAGCAGGTGTGTTGCTGTCTCGTCCTCCTCCTTTCAGGCTCTGCAGAGTGGGCTGTCAGTGACTCCTATGACATAGAGGTGTTTATTAAAAGATCCATGGCCAGTTGTCACGACTGTGACTGTACGAACTGCAATAGAGGGAAGTGTCTCTATGGCCTGCCTACACTCACCATGGTCAACCCATAGCTTGTGATGTTTATCACTGGTGCGTTTCCTTACCAGATTGCGTAGGTAACCGAAGGGGAGTGGTAAAAAAATAGTTTAAAAAAACAAGCTTTTATAGAAAAATCCAACTAAAAAACAGAAAATAAAATTTAATAAATTTGATTAAGAATAATGTAAAAAAGAAATGAATGTACATATTGTTAAAAAGCGTGGGGTTCATTTAAAGTGAAGATATTATCAAAGTGATGATTCTTCAACTCATTATCTGTCAATAAAATGTTTATAACTATTGACACTATGCCCCCACGCTTTTTTACAATAATGTACATTCATTTCTTTTTTAAATTATTCTTAATCAAATTTATTAAATTTTATTTTCTGTTTTTTAGTTGGATTTTTCTATAAAAGCTTGTTTTTTTAGTTTTTTAAACTATTTTTTTTTGTCAAAGGTTATTTAAATAGAATATGTGTGTTTTTTGTGAACAATAAAAAAGTGTGTATTTATGGATAATGTTTTGACATGTTAGAATATTTTTTAATTTTAATTTATTAATACTGGCGAATCTAATTAGGATAATCGGATATTTTAATTGAATTCTTGCATTGTCATCGATCCTTGACAGGTGTGCAAAGTTTGAACTAAATCTGATCGTTCAAAGTAGGGCAAAATCGAGCTCAAAAGGGTCGGTCACATACATACATACATACATACAGGTGAAGCTAATAAAAGCGTGTTAAAAATCAAGTAAAGAAGCCGCATGAAATTATGAAAAGAGCCCTAAAATGGCACAAGGTACATCATGAACATCATTTAAATATCTCCACATAGCAACAAGTTACCAAACGGCATTTCTTAATTGATATGTAGTAACTGATATGAATTACTTATTACTGCTAACGTGTTACGTTTTTAATTAAAATTATTCATATGTTGTGTCGTATGTAGGTTGGTATGTTTTTGAAATTAGGACAGATATTGCATGCGACTTGGCCGCACCTATACTCGTGTGTCCATGTTATGGCAGAGGTGTGTTAGAGTAAACTCATAGCTGTCCCCCTAAACTTACCGAAATGTTGCGTTTGTCCTTTGTTTCGTTTGAGTAATATTTCGTTTCGTTTAGCTTGGTATTATATTATCATTTTCGTTTTACATGTGCAATGTGTGTGATATGTTCATTGAGATGTTTGTTCCATATAATATGAAATTTGGTAGTCACAGAGGGACTTGTACCTATTTCACTGTCCTGGCATCATTCATCATATATTTATTAATGCAACAGGTGAGGTGGACATAACTGCAGATCCCATCCAATAGATAATTGATTTGCTTGACAATGGCGTTTTATAGCTTTCAATAAAAAAAATTGAAAAACTGTTTTTACAGTTTTTCTTTTTTCAGATTTTGAGAGCATGATATTTTTTCTATTAGATCTAAATGCTTTTGCAACCTTCCCTTTCGGTTAAACATTTTCTAAAAATACGTCAACACGCTTCATTAGTTCTAATGGGACGTATATTTTCGGTATTCTTTCCCACAAATTGTCAGTAGCACAAAGACTTTACTTCCGAACGATTTATCTTCAATATGGGTCTCATCAATGGTACGTTTGAACTTTGTCACTTGCCTCTAAAAATTTTTAATATCTTTAGAATTCTTATCCTTTTGGGAAGTAATGTAGTTTTTATGGGGTGACACATATTCCTTTGAGAATCTATTTGATATTTGCAAAAAATGTGACAGCTTACATACAAAAAATGTGACGGATATTTGGAAGTCTTTAAGATGTAGCGTATGGATTTTTTTTACGTGTATATCTTTGTTTTTATCAAAATGTATACCGAGCTGATAGAAAGGCCTAGTGAGAAACAGATACGTCATAGCGCTTAAAGTCGAGATAACAAAATTGACACCAAATAAATTATATATATTTTATTTTTATTATTTATTTTAAGATGAGTTTGCTCTTGACTCTAGTCTAGGTTATAGATGACAGAGGCAAAGTTGACGATGGAGCGAGCTTAAGTTCACTATCGAGATTCTTGTCTGTTCTTCTTCATTAGATGTCGTTCCACATTTGCGAAAGGACAATTACTTACATTTAACTTTTTAATTCTTAGCTAGGCGACAAATCATCTTAAACTGTTCCCATGGTCTCAAGTAATTTTTCACAACGTCATCACAGAACAAGTCATGTAAAAATTATGCGCGCTATGCACCCGTCATCCATTAACCCGTAAGTGCAATGCCGTTCGCACATTGTGCACTGAAGGGTTAGTGAAATAGTGACGTTCCCACGTCATTCAAGTGACGTGACGAATACTCAGTCAGCGGGTGGTCTGACTTAAAGTATGTAGTATGTATTTATAAGTGGATTCGGCCTCCTTGGTTTAGTTAGGGCTTCTGGGCTTTGTAATAGGGAGCTGGCTATATGTTTATGCATAAAGGAGTTTGATTTCTTGGGTACTGTGAAGGGACGTTAATGACTTTTAGGTTGTGAATTCTTTTCACGACTGTATTGATGTAAGTTATAATTCTGGGTGTTACCGGGTGATAGTGCAAAGAATAGTGCAATGTAAAGGACACGCATTTAAATGCGACATTTTAGGTACTAGAATAGAATAGAATAAAATAAATAAAAACATGGTATGGAAGATGGTACAAAAATTTAATACAGTGCATTCATGTTTTTGCTTAACATTATAAGCGTGCAAATTTGTCGTGCATATAATTAAGTATTTTTTTTTATTAAGTTTATTCTATAATATTAAGTTTTTTTAAAACTAGAGGCACTTCTCACCGCCGACGATGAAGCGATTAGCTATCGACTATTTTCTCGCTTATGAAACGGACGAAAGATATAGATCCCGTGTAAGCAAAAGAGATACCGACATACATTATAATCTATAGCTGGCTTTTCACACTGCTGGCGAGAACTTTCTTACTACTATAGTATGTCGCAGCGACAAGAGCTATCAAAGATACTCGCTCAGCGACGCTCGCTTGGCGGTCAGAAATCAGAACTCACGCCGAGAGACGAACCAGCGGTCATTTCTACCTATAGTGCGGGCCGTAGCGAGTGCTACGAATAATCGCATGTTACACAAGAGCACTCGCTTATAGCTGAGCGACAAAACTATAGGAACCACTCACTCGCTTCTCGCTGCTCGCTAACTCGTATCTAGTTTCTCGCTTTACTCGCTTCTCGCTGATCGTCGGCGATGAGACAAAGTGTCATATGCCACTTTTAAGACAGGTGCACTAGCCATGCGGCATCTCCTTCGGAAACTCAAAGCAGTTTATGTAATAATATTATTAAATTTATTTATAATTTTTTTTTTTTATTATTATTAAATTTATATTAAATGTATTAATAGTCATGTGACTATTATATACATTGACTGCAACTGACGTATACGTTACGTTTTTAACACGCTTTTATTAGCTTTCACCTGTATGTATGTATGTAACCAACCCTTTTGAGCTCGATTTTTTTTTCTATTAAACGCAGACTATTACATGCATATTGTCTGACATAAAACATACCTAACACATACTCGTTAACAGAAATAAGTAGTCACCAATACCTAATACATAGAGCTATTACATAAATAAGGCTAATAAACCCAAAAAAATACCTAATTGATTGTTGACATGCAAATAAGTGAATTGAAAAGTTCACACATTGCATTAAACTGATCAAACAGAGCTTACATAAGTTCTGCTCAGTATATCTTCAACTATCAAAGAAATTTCAATCTTCTGTCCCTTGTCTGACAGTTTAATTTTGCGTGAAGAACATGCTACACAGCTTGTGCTCCCTGCACTAAAAATCCAACCTTATTTCTTAGAAGTCAAGGTTTAGTTTTCTATGTACAGTAAATCGCTCAGAATGGTAAAAGTGGGATGCTATATTCAGTTTACATTAGACAAGTGGGCGACGAAATATAAAAGGTCACACATGACGTAACACTTTCTCGAAGTGTGTATTATGCAGCTGACAAGTTTATGTTGACGCCATCTTGTGTGCGCCTGCGCAATGCATGGGCGGCTCTACAGTTCCATATTTGAATTTTTAAATGCTACAGTTTATTGAGTAAGAATTTGCTCGAGCAATCTGAAGAGTACCTCTTACATAGGTCTGAATGAAGGATGATCTGGTATCGTGTGAAAAGAATTGTTGCTTCATTGAGTTAAAGGTCTCACAGTATTGCCGCATTGTAGTATCAAAAACTGATTCTATTCTGAGGTTGGCAATAAAGTAATTAAACGCAAAAAATAGACATATCCCTATAATTACAGTCCAGCGTGCCTAGACAACAATAATAAGTAATAACAAAAGTAAAAAAATGTTTGGGTTTTGCCACATGAAATTTCGGTAGCTCAAATCATTGTCATACATTTAGACTTTTTACTATTGATTTTGCTATGTGAGATTATTTGAGCCCCAGGTACTTATGATCTTCATTTTCACATTAATTATTATCTTGTAATAAAGTAACCTTATTGGTAACTATAGTCGAAACGTTTGGGGTTGAAACCCTCGGGCTGTAGGGCCCTTGTGCTTACAGCATTTTCAAAGAATTTTGGAACGGATCCAAGAACTGGCTTTTACTGGCCAGAGGCTATTCAACGTGGCAATGCCGCGCGTCCCTTAGGCACATTATATATCTACCAGCTGACAGCGTTGAGGACGAATTTATTTTTGCTATTTTTTAGTTTGTTGTAAGTTTAGTTAATTTGTTAATATTACTGATTATCTTGTAATTGAACTGCCCCACAATTTGTCTTCTACCTGATAGCCTATGACGCCCTCAACACATACCGTATGCATGTAAACTCTGTAAAACACCTGAACACAAACAAATGACTAATGGTAACGACCCTTTTATGGCAACAGTAGTGCTCTACACTACGAACCATCGTACACTGGCGTGCATCAACATGGGTGAGTCAGACTGACCTCAGGGCAGTTTATGTGCACCTGACATTTACATAATAAAGTGGCCACCAGTGTAATGTCTTACTTTGCGGATGTTTATAGTAAATCAATGAATGAATTTATATGTATATATGTGTGTGTGAATTGATCAGTAGGAGGTGTAGTGATGGGAAGATTATATCAGTTTATTATTGATAAAACTATATTTAGATGGAAGTTCAGAGGGCGTATTGCGATCTATGAGATAAATCACAGTTCTGGCGTGATAGTCACAGATTTTGTAGTGCATAATTAGGTAAGGGATAAAACGTTTGCTTGGATTATCCCAATTATGTTGGGATCGACTTTTGCATCTAAATACCAGTGTATTTTTGTACATGGCGAGGGTAGATCTAGTCTGGCCCCCAGAGCCCAGTTACTGATTAACAATAACAACTCAAAACGACTGCAACCAAATATCAAAGCCAAGTTCAACGCCAAGCAAGCATTGGGTTAACCTTTAAAGATGTACCCGTGCGGCTTTTACGACTAAACGCAATTAGTATGATTGGAAATCAGGTGAATGCTTAAGTGGATTCAAGTTTTCATTAGAAACCACGTTGTCCTTGTTTCTCCACTACATAAAGGACATAATCACAGTTCTAAATTAAAAAAAACCGGCCAAGTGCGAGTCGGACTCGCATGCAAGGGGTTCCGAACGAATCTCATTTTTGTAACATGTTACTTACAAACCGTAGACTTTTTATAAGCTTTCCTGTAATTTAGGCAAATAACTATTTTTTGTATTAAAAAAAAAATAGACTTTTTTCGGAGATAGATTATTATTAATACAATATATTAATAATATATATATATTATTAATATATTGTATTGGTGATTTTTCATCTAATTTCTTGAATAACTTCAAGACCGTTTATTTTACGGTACAGTTGAAACAACATTTTTCTTAAGTTTTCTAAATGACCCCCCAAAAAGTGATCCCATTCAAGATGTATTTACTTTCGTTACACGTCTATGTTTGGGTCATAAAATATTATATGTATACTAAAATTCAACTGAATCGGTCCAGTAGATTCGGAAAAAATCGGCTGTGACAGACGGACAGACAGATAACCGAGTGACCCTATAAGGGTGCCGTTTTTCCATATAGAGGTTCGGAACCCTAAAAAACTTAGACAAGCAAATCGGTGATGAGTCACTACAACTGTAAGAGACAGTCCTACCTACAATGAATTTTTTTTTTTTTTTAAGGATGGGAAATCATCAAATGACTTCTTCCGCTCTTGGTGGAGCGGAAGGGCGTGTCAGACTCTTACTGACTAAAACCCATCCGTGTTCCTTCTTAAGCCCTTTGCGTTCCAGGGCCGCGGTGACTCTTTCGAACAAATTCCGTAACCACCTACAATGTACTTACAAGTTAATTCGTGGCTTTTAAATATAAAGTCAAGGACCTCTTGCGGAGACTGCCTCTGAGTCTGTGAGTCATTGTTAGACAGCTTTGTTTGTCTATGGAAAGGTTAATTATATTCAATTTAAAAACGTACTAAAAAAAATAATGAAAAAGTAATTCGGTGATCTTTTAATCGAAAATGGTCCGGGGCATTCGCAAAGTTTATTAAAAGCAGGAGTTGGAGAGTTTTTTTAAGTGGGATACCTAGGACCGGATCAAGTGGCGCGAAATGAAAAAGACCTAGGTATGTATTGGTTGGACAGGGGTTGAAGTAAAGAAAAAGAGTGAGACAGATGTTTTAGAATGGTCATGAGCACCTGCAAGGGTTTTTCATTGGGCACGCCACAATTGCGGCGTTAAGGTCCCTCTTTGGAGAGTGGCTGGAGAGGCGCCACGGCGTCCTCACCTTCCGCCTGACGCAGGTGCTAACCGGACATGGATGTTTCGAGAGGTACCTGTTTCGGATTTAGCGATAGGACACACCCGGGTGTCAGCACTGTGAGGATCGCTCGGAGGTCACGGTGAACATACAGTGGAGGTCTGCCCTGCTTGGGCTGAGCACCGCCGTGTCCTCGTCAAGGCGATCGGCGGCGGCGACCTCTTGCGTACGGCCTTGGTTAAATTCATAGTCCGGAGCGAGGAGGCTTGGGAAGCGGTTACCTCCTTCTGCGAAGCAGTAATGCTAGCGAAGGAGGAGGCGGGCCGCGCGAGGGAAAGACAAGGCCTTCGCCCCAACCGCCGCTAAAAAAGACGCCCCGGGCGTCGGCAGTGGCAGGGCGATCCCAGACCACTATAGCTCGCTGCCCGATCAGCACCAGGCCCGGGTCGATGGCGCGTCGTGTTCCACGCGCGCCTCAAAGCGATGTC
Organism: Mamestra configurata; assembly: GCA_002192655.3. Classification (NCBI taxonomy): domain Eukaryota; kingdom Metazoa; phylum Arthropoda; class Insecta; order Lepidoptera; family Noctuidae; genus Mamestra; species Mamestra configurata. The sequence continues at coordinate 1,134,235 of NDFZ01005487.1, forward strand.
AGTATAGGAGACGGGGCCCGCTAGGCCCAGAGCCTGCCAGGGTTGCGGAATTTGTTCGAAAGAAAAAAGAAGGAATACGGTTTTAGTCAGTAAGAGTCTGACACTCCCTTCCGCTCCACCCAGAGCGGAAGAAGTCATTTGATGATTTCCCATCCTTAAAAAAAAAAAAATACATTGTAGGTAGGACTGTCTCTTACAGTTGTAGTGACTCATCACCGCTCCACCCAGAGTGGAAAAAGTCATTGAAGAAGACGATTTCCCATCCATAAAAAAGGGTTTTTCATCGTGGATCTACCAGAAACTGAATAAGGTGGCGTATTATCTGAAAACCATGAAAGTTGTGTAAAATCTTTAATAGATGATCTGAATCAATACAGCATATTTTTATTAAACCTATGTTCAGAAATACGCTGTGTTAAATCAGATTAGAAATTAGATTGACAGGTACAAAAACATTGTTAAAAGTTTTTATACTTGCCTATTTATTTATTATCTTATGTCATTATCTTCTTGCCATCCGTTCCAAAGTTTTTTTTTCTCCATTCTCTCCTGTCAACCGTCACACTATCACTGACACCCTTGTCTTTCATATCACTCCTCACACATATACACCTCGTTTTAATATCTATGTTTTACAGCCTGATATGTAACCTGGTAAGTTGTAACTTTAGATTGTCATTCACAACCATTGAGAGTTCACAACACTCATTGACAAACCAATCAATTTACATCACCCTACACGATATGACAATCACGAGCATAAATAATGCCCATTTCTCCGGTAGTTTCCTAGTCATCTCAGATACAGATAGATATTAATATGGCGACCTAATACTTAGGTTATCAATTAATTACCAACATAGATAATGTAGGTAGTAGTCAAACACTGAAGATGGCCCATATTGGCCAAGATGGGTTAAGCCGGGCCACACAAGTTGCACCATGTGACCACAATTATTATGGTAACCAATTGGAAGAACCAATTGGTTGATTGAAGGTTACTAACTTCAATGAGGTAAATGGGTTCCCACCGAAGTACTTGCTTGCTTTGAATTGCGAAACCCATCATCTTGTGTTACACCATACAAATCCTAAAACTTAGAATAAACGTGATTTTTGCTTTAGCCATAGCGAATGTCTTAAGGTGCGTTTAGATTAACGTAAGTAGTGTGCTGTTGCATTATTTTTTGTTAGAGGGATACTAGATATCTGCGTAACAGCATAAACCATAAATGCGTACAAACTCGGATAAGGCTACTTGTAGTTTTCAAGTAGATATGGCGTAATTTTAATTTGTTTAGAGCAATGCAGCCGCAAATGTGTCGACTTTATTTTGATAACTGCATTTAAACGAAATTCAGTTTGTATTACTAAGTTATCCTACGACCAAGCAAGGATATCTCCTGTTAATACTAGCAACTTTAGTAGTTTAGTCTAAACGCAACTTAAAATAAAATGCACAAACAAAGCATTTATCTTAATTATTGATCAAACCGTAAATGCAATTATACATACTCGTCATGTACGAAACATTCGTTCATACATCTTGCATCCCGAGGTCAATCGTGAGTCTGTTGCATCTCTGAAAAATTTACAAATTGCGGTTCAAAGTTCTATGTCCAAAGGATCACGATTCTTTGATGATATGACGGGTATTGTTTTAAAATGGTATGCTTTGAGGTTCTTGGCTTCTTTTGTCTTTGTAGATAGCCAAAAGCAGATTGGTAAGACCAAATACAAGCGGCGAGCGTTGGGTGGCTCGCTGTCCGATCACCACCAGGCCCGAGTCGATGGCGCGTTGTTTCACGCGCGCCTCAAAGAGATGTCGAGACGGGGCCCGCAGGGGCCAGAGCCTGCCAGGGTTGCGGAGTTTGTTTGAAAGAGTCACCGCGGCTCTGGAACGCAAAGGGCTTTAAAAGGAACACGGATGGGTTTTAGTCAGTAAGAGTCTGACACGCGTAGAATTGGCCATTGCAGGCATAGACATATTTGACATGCGCCATTTCGACAATCGCTGTCGCTAGTTGATAGGCACTCTGTCTAGAGTCACTTGACTTCTTTCCCCTTAGTAGACGCGAGTATGGTAGGCGCCAGATAAATTTGCAATAAAGTGCATTGACCTTTCCCTGATATCTCTTTCTAGGTACTCGGAAAATAAATTATAATTCCTTTTTGTAGAAAATGTAATGAATCACGATAGATGTCAAATCAGTACAGCTTTATGTCTTCCGTTCCGTTTTTTAAATTAAGAATGTCAATAAATATTAGGTCAATGGCCGCTATTGCAAATTTATTTGGTGCCTACCATAGGACGATAGTGTCTTAAAACAAAAGCTCAGCGGAAAACTCGGTGAAGTTGCAGACTAAGTTCGCCCTTTCTGAAAACTTGTGGGAAAACTCATGGTGTGGCTTTCAGATTTGACCCCAGCCTTAGTATGAGCACTACTACAATTTATCAAGGTTAAAGCACTTTATTTAATACATGTTGAATACAAAATACAAAATAAATAAATATTGGCATTATCCTGTTAATGCAAACTGACCAAATGGCGACAAGTTCATTTTACATGCAATCGACATGTTGTCACCACTTAAAATATCATCATCAATAACTTATTTGAATGCCTGTATGGCTGCATGAATTAATGAATATCAGACTAAGTACCTAAGGATATATAAACATGGAATTTCCAGTCTGCTATTTATTTATTTAGCTTTAATTACTCTCTGCACTTACAGTACGAACCAACACATACAGAGAGTCATAATCTTATTTTAATGAGATATTTCAAAAATTGAATAGTAACACATATATATTAAAAATTAACAAAAATCTATAGGAGTAAGGATCATTATAATAAATGGCTTAAGAGGAAGATTCTGCGATGTTGATAAAATTATTATTTTTTTGTTTTTGACTCTTGTCTAGGTCATAGATGACAGAGACAAAGTCGACGATGCAGCGAGCTTACCCAGAAGAAGCTCGTCACTCTAATTTTGAAGAGATTAGGGTTGTATGCGTTCGGAAACACAGACGCAGGCTGAGAGCATGTGCATAAAAATTTATTACCTACCACCACATGTAACTTTTCAAATAGTTTGTCTTCTACACCACTTAGCGATAAAGACACGTAGACTGTGGTTACTGTGTACAGCTCCACCACCTGATCTCACCATCTTCATTAACGACTAGACTACTGTACAGTTCAGGTTACTTGGTTGTCATCCATATTCATGACAAACTTTTGCCTGCGACTTCGTACACGCATATCCCGTTTTTCCCGTTCCCGTATAGTCTTCCTCATTAATATGGCTATCGTATACAAAAATAATTTTCCAAATCCGACTGGTAAATCCAGAGATTAGCCCGTTCAAACAAACAAACTCTTCAGCTTTATTTTACTAGCTGTTGCCCGCGACTTCGTACCCCGTTTCCCGTTTTTTTCCTGTTCCCGTAGGAATTTCCCATATAGCCTATAGCATTCCTTATGAATGTGGCTTTTATTTAAAAAATATTTTCAAAATCGGATCAGTAGTTCTAGAGATTACCCCCTACATACAAACTTTTTCTCTTTATAATATCCCTATAGACCTATAATATACCTATAGACAAAAATATGTAGTTATAAATAGAAAGTATATAGTATAGACGTGCACAGCCAAAGAGTCGCTGGCAATGAGTTATATTGCCAGCGACTGTTCTCTTCCATAACTGCCATGGTTTAGGGTCCTGGGCTTGATTCCCGGGTCTGGATGTCAACGTAAAGAGTAGAGCTCCAGGGGCCCTACTATAAAGTCTTAAAAGGATCATGATTTCGCTCTAAGAGAGAGACGGAGCTATACATAGCTAATAGCACTATCCCTTTTACATCATTGGAATTGGATGGCATTAGCACGTCATAGTAGGTCGGCTGGTAAAATAAAAAAAAAGTAACTGGCTGTTGTCCACTTCTATTACCAGGTTGTCACCTTTACGAAGGCAGTAAGATCCAGTTAATCATTAAACATAAGTTTCCAAAAGCCTTCTCTTAATTTGCCTATGGCGCTTTGGCCTTAGTAAATATTATTATTAAAAGCAAATAACGCTATGTTTAACTCAATATTGATATACTTATATTTAACTACATTACTAATGTAAATACGTATAGATTCAAGAATAAGGAAAATATAAAAAAAAAACTTAGCTATGTCTGTATGCTAAATATAGGATGTTTGCTTTAATTATAATAAATCGTATAAGTATCCTCTATGCATTAAAATAATTTTACATATAAGTGTTCTGGCCACTAGGTTTTATTTATTAGGTCCTCAAATAATTAATGGATAGTTGCCATTAATTATTTGAGGACCTAATTTAGACCTTAGATACCCTATGTAGGTAACGACGAATAATTAAAGTTTAGTATGGTTAAGTATTTAATTAAGCACAATAAACCTTTTGAATGCCAGGGAAAAAAAAACATTGGCATGGCCACTAATTCGCGGTGTTTTTTGTCACATACTTGTGACGTTTGGCGTACAGGGCACGCGCTTGTTCGTCACCTTATATGTGACAATGGCGTTCAAAAGGTTAATAAAACAGTTGCAGACACTTGAGAGATGGACTACTCAACCTTCGCTTATCACATAATTAATTCTCCCAACTATGTAACCCCATAATTAAGTAACACGATTTCCTTGACAAGACTAGTGGCAGATTTTTTAACTTCTGAATACTGTTATGACTGTGATCTACTTTTTTTTTATTAGTGATGAGTTTCCTCTTGACTCTACGTCGTCTACTACTAAGTCGACGATGGAGCGAGCTTCTCCAGAAGAAGCCTGTTCACTCTAACTTTGAAGAGATTAGGGTTGTATGCGTTCGGAAACATAGACGCAGGCAGAGAGTTCCACTCCTTCGCTGTGCGCATTATAAAAGACTTTTGGAAACGCTTAGTGCGAATTGGTGGAATAGCAACAAGGTAGGGATGGTAACTTGCAGTGCGTCTACTAGATGTCCGATGGTAGAAAGGGGCCGATGGGATGAGGTCGTGGAGTTCTTGGGCACAGTCCCCGAAGAAGAAGACCGATAAGCAGACAACCTTGCGGCAATGAGCCAAGCTGTGAAGCTTGACATCCACCAGTTTTTCGTTGTCAATGAGCCTCTTAGCTCTGCGTTCCACCGATTCAAACGCGACACACACTACAAATGGCAGACGGCATCAATGGCTCTACCTACCTTTATTTAAAACCTCATAGGCCTCTTTAAATTGCACCTTGTGCTATTGTTTCCGTCACACGAAGAATCACTTCAATCTTCAATCTGATTTGAAACCCACAAAGAGGCTAAATACAAGGCATTTTTTTTATGCTATGCTTTATTGCATACTGAACATCAGCCACAAAGATATTATAGGAAAGCGTTTGTACCTATAAAGTCGAGCTAAACCCACAATTAGGTTTGATTACTGCAAACCTCAATACTGTAGAGGGATGTGCAAAATAGGACAGTATACTTGGTGTATAAAAAAACTTAAAATTGCATTATTTTCTTAAATCATCCCCTTTTTTTTTTTTTTAAGGATGGGAAATCATCAAATGACTTCTTCCGCTCTGGGTGGAGCGGAAGGGCGTGTCAGACTCTTACTGACTAAAACCCATCCGTGTTCCTTCAAAGCCCTTTGCGTTCCAGGGCCGCGGTGACTCTTTCGAACAAATTCCGCAACCCTGGCAGGCTCTGGCCCTAGTGGGCCCCGTCCTCTATGCTGACATCTCTTTGAGGCGCGCGTGAAACACAACGCGCCATCGACCCGGGCCTGGTGGTGATCGGACAGCGAGCCACCCAACGCTCGCCGTCCGCAGGCCCGCGCCTACGGTGGCCGGGGATCGCCCTGCGACTCCCGACGCCCGGGGCGTCTTCTCCTGTTGCGGCGGTTGGGACGAAGGCCTTGCCTTTCCCTCGCGCGGCCCGCCTCCTCCTTCGCTAGCATTACTGCTTCGCAGAAGGAGGTGACCGCTTCCCAAGCCTCCTCGCTCCGGACCATGGATTCAACCAGGGCCGGACGCGAGAGGTTGCCGCCGCCGATCGCCTCGACGAGGACACGGCGGTGCTCAGCCCAAGCAGGGCAGACCTCCACCGTATGCTCCACCGTGTCCTCCGGGCGATCCTCATAGTGCTGACACCCGGGCGTGTCCTCCCGCTTAATCCGAAACAGGTACCTTCCGAAACAGCCGTGTCCGGTAAGTACCTGCGTCAGGCGGAAGGTGAGGACGCCGTGGCGCCTCTCCAGCCACTCCTCAAAGAGGGGCCTTACCGCCGCAATTGTGGCGTGCCCATAAATCATCCCCTTAACATCCTTTCAATGACAAGCAGATACCATGACTCATAAATTAATTCAGAATGAAACTGCATCAATATTTACAAAGTATCGATGAGGAGATTCATTCATGTGCAATTATTGTGCACCATAGGTTATCTACCATCACTAGCGACTCACGAGTACCTACGAGTACTCACGACTTGACCCGAACAGGGCGAGTTGCGTGATGCGTCACCTTTATATGACCTGGTGATTGAAATTGGAACTTAGGGACGTTCATGTTACGAACGGAACATTTTGTATTAGGTAGCTGTCTCTCCTGCATTTCGTTAACAAGGAAACTTTAACCTACCGTTTGTTCCTCATCACCTTAAGGGTTTAGCTATAGAAGTCATGTTGTACAGCACCTCTACCCTCCCATACGTCAGAAGGCCAATTCTCGTACTTAAAAGGCGTTCAAATCAAAAGCAAAACTTGTCAAAATGTAGGAAAATAGACGTGTTTTTGGAGATTGCGACTTTGATTCGAATGTTAACGTTCCTTAAAATACGGGAATAGTCTGAACTCTGTCTGAACGGTCACTCACTGATTTGTTTCAAAAATTCATAACCCACATCCCAGTTTATTTTCAATTAGGTTCGACACAGCATATCTTCTTCCTTCCATTTTCTATCTATCTCAATAGCCGTCTATTTTCTTTGGTAAAGCAAATCACATTTTTTATTTATTATTGTAAAACTATTTACTATATAAACATTTAAATAAAAAAAATTACCTAACTAAGAATAGTCTAAAATATGGCGTCGAAAAATTCCTCCGCATCGCTGGCCACTGGTAAAGTTCCCAAAAGGCTGGCAGCATTGCCTCGTTGTATGGCAATGCTTATCCTTTTTCCAAGGTAAAAGCCAGCCCTCGGGTCACGCGAAGTATCAACTAAGCGTCTTGACAGATCTTTAAACAAGTTATGAGCACTCGGTCCCCACGACCCGAAAGTTTCAACCCCAAACGGCTCGAAAATATAACTACCAACGAGGTTATTAAATTTCAGCCGCTTGAGGTTCTCCGCAGCCGCAGTAACATTTAAATTCACATTTCAAATTTATAGCTACCGTATGGACCTCAGCCTGAAAGCCGGAACCCTGACAAAGTCCTAAATATATAAATGACTAGCGCATGCCTATCACGTTGTAACTATCTGCAATATACCTTAGAGTAAATGACATCTATATCAGTTATAATTTTCTCTATTTCCTCATATAAATAGACATCTATTTATATGAGGAAATAGAGAAAATTATAACTCATGTTCATCATGTTATTCTTAGAAATTATTAATCGTTTATTATGACCATGGTTACAATTATCATCTTGATTGAGTATTAACGTCACATTAATTGATCACTTAATTAAATCTTTGTTACATTAATACGTTCAGGTGTTGCCAGACGCCTGTTAAGATAGAGGGTGGTTAAACTTCAAAGTTTGAAATGTGTAAGTGCTGTACATCATCATCACCATATCAGCCAAAAGACGTCGACTGCTGGACATAATAGGCATAACCCAAAGGGTGATAATCGCCACGCTTGGCAGGCGGTTTGGCGATCGCAGTGTAGCTGTTGCAATGCACAGAGAATGCTGTTGCCCACACTCTGGTTAGTCCCTTAGTTGCCTCTTACGACACCCACGGGAAGTGATGGGATGGTGCTATTCTTTAGTACGGTGTACACTGTTTGCCATAATTTTCATTTTACGCGCAAGAATAAAATGATGAAACACCTATAATGATGATATACCTTTGTGTAAACGCATTTGAAGTGAGTGTGAAGAAGGTGGCTGGCAGCGGATGGATGCGGACCTCTCAGGACCGGGATGGTTGGCGATCTTTGGGGGAGGCTTACGTTCAGCAGTGGACGGCAATTGGCTGATATGATGAAACGCATTTAGAGAGAATGTCAAAAGAAAAATGGATTGACTATGTAAGGAATGTTATGAAAGAAAATGTAGTGATTCAAAGCATGCTAGTTGACAGGGGAAAATGGAAGCAAAAAGCGGGTTGTGCTAGCCTCAAGAAACATGGAAAAGGGCAGGTAAATTAATGAATCTTCACCCATACAAATAAACCGTTTATCCAAAAAGGCAAAAGCTGAAAAATTATAACCTTACTTCTGAGGATACATACAAACGTAAATCTTAGATTTTTATATTTCGCTGCTCTTTTTGACAAATCTATTAGTCAACGTTTACTTGTAGACACTATTCTTACTTCTTAAAGTATTTTGATAGCACAGATAAAATCAAACCCTGCTGTACAAACGCCAGGCGTGTTTGCAAGCTCGCCACTCTCCTTGCAAAGGTTATCGGCAGGTCAGAGCATTGCTATAATTAGTCTGCATTCGACTGCACCCATTCATTCCGATAATGAAATACACTATAATAATTCAGCTACAATGTACAACTTTTGCAACGGTTTCCACTTTGTTACACAAAGGAACTTTTGTAAGATGTGAAAAGAAAGTGCTGCAACTCTCTCGACAGACTTTGAAAGAACGCATTCAATTGTTTTGACATCAGAGTATCACAGAGCGACTATCGCAAAATGGTTAAATAAATAAGCTTCCTGCGGGACAGGCCTAGCCTAGTGCAGGTCTTTGAAAATTCTTTTACGCTTAATTTTAAAGAAACTAAACAATCTTGTATAACGCAATTGTAACCTATATTTTCTTTTTAATAAATTAATTCTTATTCTTAAATAGATAAGAGAAAACATTGACAACTAGTTTTAATAATTATAATGAATATATTAATTTTCATATTATTTTAAGACCATGCAAACCTATTGTTTATGTACTCATGAGTTTAAAAAAAAATTATATCTTATCTTCTATCTTATCTTACCTTATCAAAATGGCATTCTACATTTTTGACCGCCTAGCAGAGTGGCACTAATTACTAAATATTTCAATTAGTTTACAAACGCAATTAATTACTAAAGGGATTGTTACAAATCGTTTTTGGATTGCTCATAATCAGCATTCCATATTAACCAACAGTTCAATCAAGTATTTATAAATAAATAATATCAAATTGACTAACCAAATACTTATTAACTTATGTAAACAAACAGGTACGATGTTATTCACAATACATTTACATGTCCGTAGCTAACCTAATAAACAATCATTACTCATAGAAAATTCTAGTTTCTGCCTGCAGATCGCCCGCGAGAATGTCGGAAATTATCCGAGTCAGCTTTTGCAGACTATAATCTACCATTGTCAAATTTCATCTTGACTATAATCTACCATTGTCAAATTTCTGGCATGATGAGTTTAATATTTCACACTTTACACGTTCTTATAACACCGATCACATCATTTTATTGGAAGAACGGCTGATAGTTTGTACATTCCACTTCACAGTATTTATAATAAATGTATTACTGAAGAAACTTTTCCTGAAGTTAGGCCAATATAACCCCAGTACATAAAACGGGTTCTAAACACGATGTTGAAAACTACCGCTCCATCTCTATCCTGTCTGCTTTGTCCAAGGTTTTCGAGAGACTTGTACATAAAGCGGTATACCCAACCATTCATAACATAATTCTTACACGTCAACACGAATTTGTTCAAAAGAGATCTACTGTAACGAATTTACTTACTTTTACAGATTAGATGCTGTGTATAAAGACTTTCGTAAGGCCTTTGATAAGGTGGATCATGAGCTGTTTCTCAGAAAGCTGGCGTATACTGGCATTCGTGAAGATCTACTTCGCTGGTTTGTATCATATGTTTCAAATCTACAACTCTTTGTGACCTCACAAAGAGTTGTAATTAAAGGCTATCGATCGAATTTAGTCGTTGTCACTTCTGGTGTTCCACAGGGCTCGATTTTGGGTCCTCTCCTTTTCATCATCTTCATTAACGACGTTGGAGCTTGCTTCACACATTCAAAATATTTGCTATATGCGGATGACCTCAAAATCTACAGACCAATTCATAACCATACTGATACTGTACTACCACAAGAAGACCTTAATCGATTTTGTAATTACTGTGTATAAAATAAAATCCAGTTGAGCACATCTAAGTGCGTGTCTATTACGTTTACAAAAAATAAAAATATTATAAGTAATACTTCCGCACTACAGGACATTATGTTGCAAAGAGTTTGGTCAGTAAAAGACCTTGGAATACTTGTTGGACACCAAGTTACACCTTGATCAGCATATTAAAAAAAATCTCTAGAAACCTCCTTCCTTTCTCTAGAAACTGTGTTTCTCTATGACTTGTGTAACAACGGATATGACTGCATAGATCTTACTAATAAGCTTAGCTACGTTGTCCCGAGGACTGTCATTAGACGAGAAGTGCGCGCACGTCCGCTTTTCGCGGTCTCCTCCTGCCAACGCTGGAGTTCGTGCCTCTCTTCGTCGTATGGCAAATAATTTTATTACTGTTTTTGGAGATTTGGATTTGTTTACATTATCTGCTGATAAATTCAAGATCTCTTTAATACAATTAATTGGTGATTGACATTATATTTATTTTGCTGCGTTTTTTTTTGTAATTGTAATTTTGATTTTATTATTTTTCCCCATTTTATATTTAATTTATTTTTATGTTTAATTTTGGTTTTAATTTTTTTCTTAACTTTATTTTTGATTAGAATGTTCATTTTTATTTTGAATTTAATTTAATTTTGATTTTAATTCTGGCTATTTATTTTACTTTTAATTTTTGATTTTAAATGTAAAATTTATTTTAGTTTTTTAACAAAAAGACAAAATTCTACAAATTTTACTTAGTTTGTTTAAAAAAAAAATCGTTTCTATATTTTTAACTCTTATTGTCCTAACTTGTATTGTACCTTTTTTGTGTAATTGTTTATTTTCCCAAAATAAATAAATAAATAAATCATTTCGATACATAGTTATATCATAAGAGCAATCAGTGCCTTCAAAAGTTTGGTAACTAGATCAACACCTAACAAAGAGATTGTAGAACAAACGTTCTTCCTGACAGGGTTGCGGAATTGCTCGAAAGAGGTTGTAATTGAATGCAAAGGGCATTTGAAGGAACACCGGTGGGTTTTAGTCAATAACGAGTCTGACACAAGTCATTTGATGATTTCCCATGCAAAAAAGACCAATCATTGCATCCAAAAGTTTAGTAACTAGATCAACTACTAACACAGAATCACAGGTGCTGGTAGACCAAGCGTTTTATGTCTCAACACATTGCAAACTAATGAATTCCGTTTTGCCGATCAATTAATTAACTTAGACAGACTGTCAACACTTTAGTAATTAGGTAACCGGTTTATTTGTTTTATTTCGCAGGTTGAAATTTGGTAATGCAGTAAATTAGAAAGAAAACACGTTGTTCAATTGATTGCAAAGTAAATTGGTAACAGGATAGTAAGATAAAACATTTATTTGATACAAAAATACAAAACGCAACCCACAACAGTTACCACCTACATAAACCATAAGACCACAACAAAAACTAGAAACCACGAATATAAAAATATAAAAAACGTGAAAAAAGTTTTTTTTTGAGGTGGGTTTGCTCTTGAATCTAGTCTAGGTCAGAGATGATAGAGACAAAGTCGAAAATGGAGCGAGCTTACACAGAAGAGGTTTCTTCTGTGTAAGCTCGTTCCATCGTCGACTTGAACAGGCTGTTCACTCTAATTTTGAAGAGATTAGAGTTGTATACGTTCGGAAACACAAACGCAGGCAGAGAGTTCCACTCCTTTCTGCATGATGGTAAATTAAAACGTAAAAGGAGTGTTAGAATCAACTTAGTTTTTATTAAACAATATTGGTTGAGTAAGAAAAGGCATACATCACTTAGTTCTCCGCTTCTATAGGAGATAAGGATAAAATGACCGAAACACGTGGCTACAGTTTTTAACTGCCAGAATTGTCATCACGTCGAGACACTCTATAAATCCCATTCAAATTGACTTTAGTCTAAGTCCTTCCTATGTCCAGCCCAGCTGCGGTCAACCAAGGTCTCCTTACGTAACACTATGGTTAATTCATGTGTGCAGAACGCGAAGGAATGTAGTACTCATTCTATACTCTATGGTGTAGTGCGGGAGCTATGCGGTATATGGTGTCTTTTATCTAAGGTAGGTATAGGTATTTTTTTTTGTATATGACTGATGTTTATAAAAAAGTTATATGTGAAAGTATTGATTCCATTGTCAAAAATCCACAGTATCGCCGACTGAAAGGAAATAAAGAAAATATTTTTATTTGAGACAAACACAAAGACGCATCAACAAGTTTTCAGGAAAAAAGGAACGAAACAAAAATTATTTGATTTAAAAAATAAGTGCAGCCACGTGCTGCGTCAAATCGGTCCAGTTCAGCATAAATGACAGAAAACTTGTGGCTGACGCTGATTTTTAACAGAACCGGAGGCTGTAAGGTGTTACGGACCTTGATCAGTTTTAGTGTCTAATAAAATGTGAGATTGCCACTTTAATCCCGGAAAATGCACATTCCTTTAGCCACGGGAGTAAAATCGCTGGAAAAAGCGATATATTTTATCACCGCAAAGACGTGTGCCAATAAATCAGTCTGCAAGTTGACTGATATCGGCGCGAGTTATTTATGTAGTGAGATTATTTATTATATTCCTAAAAAAAGCGTTGATTGACAGCAGTAAGGACGTTGTGGTCACTCATACGTAATTTCGTGTAGAAAGAAAATATGATGTGGTGGAAGAGTTTGCAAAAACGATATTCTAGTAAATGTTCAACCCGGATAATTTATTAAGATAATTAAGCTTATTTTATTTGTCAAAAAGCTTCAGATTTAGCGGTCTGACGCTTTGTACCTTTTGTTAGCTGTTTCTTGCTGTCGTATTTTCGGCTTAAAGTCTCCCGAAGAGCAATGGCTACGCTGGAAGTTTCTTTGGCGGTCGGCCCCTGCCTGGAGGAGGCTTATATGCAGCAGTAGTGGTCTTTCGGCTGAAATAATGATTTTTAGATGTCGACCCTTGAGGTGTACCAAGCACTTTGATTTTGACACAAATCATCATCATGCTGCCCTTATCCCATGTTACTATTTTTCTTCTATTCTGTCCTGTCAGGTCAGCCTTCTCGCTATCACTAACTCCCTTTTCATTCATAGCACTCCTAACACAATCCATCCATCTTTTATTTGGGCTCTCTCTCCCTCTCCATCCACCCACATTTAAATTCATACCATATCAACCATTCATCACCAAAAAATGCCTGTAGCATTTTTTAACTATCAAGGAGTTGCTCAGTCGGGAAGATGAATTCTCTATTCTTATTTTATTCGCCCAAAACTTTTCTTGTATTATTGTTAATAAACAATATAATACGGTTTCCATTGATACAATCTGTCTCCCGGACCACTCGTTCACCGTCATCCAATACAATTATCATGTTGACAGTACATACATACGTCGCCGTAGGCTATTTGCCATCACATCTTGGTTGTTTATTGTGACCGTACATAACACTATGTAATACCTATATAGTAATCTATATTCTATACAAATAAATAAAATTAAGAATCTATTTGTAATAACAAAATAACAGCTTTTTACTAAATGCATATGAAAGTATAGGTATATGTACATACGTTGTTATTAACAAAAAACAACTTTATTTTGTTTTATGCCTTGTGTTGGTATGCCTGTCTGTCGGTTTGTACAGTAATCACCAAAACGGCTCGACCGATTTTGTCGAGACTTTTGTTGACAGATAGATTTTTTAAGGAATAACTTTAATTTTTTTAATACTTTTAACCGAAACCGCAGGCCGAAGCTAGTCGGTACCTACATAAGTTTATAATGTAAACAAGCTACACCTAATTATTATTCTCTAGGTGTTTACGTACGGTATGCAGGAAATAAACTGGGTTATTATTTCGTAGACTATATTCTATAGGTATTGAAGTAGTTGACGTGTTTTGTTTTGATCCCTTTATTACTGACAGTAATGACACAAGTATTTGGTTTGTTTCGTCAATCAATCATCATGGATGTTCTGCGTAATGTCACGTAGAGATATTTATTGGTCGCCATATTGGTTATAACGCGTGCCTCGTGGTTTTGTATTGGTAGTTGACCTTCCTCAAAATTCATACAAAAATCAATAAGTGGTACAAATATCCACCACAAATGGAACTCGTAGTACGGAGTAATTTTACCAGGATACACATTAAAAAAATACTTTCAGTAAAAATTGACTTGCATCAAAAACACGACCACAATAAACATAACCCTTCTTCTTCCTGGGGCTGTCGGGTAGTCTGAAAAAACATGAAAGTAATACAGAATCCTTTCTAAAAGGATAATTAAATTTAAAATCAATGTGGTGTTATGTATGTGTGGAAGCGTTATTTTGCACGTAAACGTTACTCTCTTCAAAAAAAAAAAACGTACTACAGTATAGCTGAATTTCTAACTGAGAAAAATATTTGTTTTGAATGATATTAATGGTAATTTTTTAATGGACATTGTATAATTTGATGACATTTATAATATATATATATTTTTGTTTATATTGATTAGTAATTTGAATAATATTATGGTATTTTTTTTAATTGACATCAAATGTATGTTTAATATATAATGTAAGTGTGTACCTAAATGTTTGCATGCCGAATGGTAAAATATGGCTGACCTTTAATTTAATTATTATTTGTAACAACTATGTATACTACCCATATTTGCAAAATAAAATTCTATTCTATTCTATTCTATTATCTACCTTTGACTAACAGTTAAATTTGCTACCAACAGAAGCTGAAACGTCATGTATGCCTTTCAAACATGACGTTTCAACAGTTACAGTTGGTAGCTTTGACAGTTGGTTAAAGGTAGATACGTTATTGAAACCGCCCGCTAGTCATTGGGAGTAAGTTTACATGCCTATATGAAAAAAGTACTTTCAAGTAAGTACAAAGGACAATGCAAACGGTTTTTCCTGAAGATAGTGCCATAGGTAAAAGTGACTAGCGGGCGTGGATACGTGTTGATCTACTCGTAACTACCTTACACGTCACAGGCTTACAAATTTTGTCTAATTGACTACAAGTACTTTTTTACAATTCCTGGCAGCCAGACTCAATAGTATTTTTTTTTTTTAAGGATGGGAAATCATCAAATGTCTTCTACTGCTCTGGGTGGAGCGGGAGGGCGTGTCAGACTCTTAGTGACTAAAACCCATCCGTGTTCCTTCTAAAGCCCTTTGCGTTCCAGGGCCGCGGTGACTCTTTCGAACAAATTCCGCAACCCTAGCAGGGTACTATTGAGCCTTGGGCACGCCACTATTGCGGCAGTAACGCCCCTTTTTGAGGAGTGGCTGGAGAGGCGCCACGGCGTCCTCACCTTCCGCCTAACGCAGGTACTTACCGGACACGGTTGTTTCGGGAGGTACCTGTTTCGGATTAAGCGGGAGGACACGCCCGGGTGTCAGCACTGCATCCTACATCCATAAAAAAGGCTCAATATTACGACCAACAGAAAAGCGCAGAGGCAAGAAAGTTCGACGAGAGAAACTTACAGATTCCAATGAAGTTCTTCAAAAAGGGAGACCTCACGTCCTTACCAGGCCGCTGAATACGAGAAGCACAGGACCAGTCGATGGGGTGATATTTGCTTAAAGAAACATTGTTTAAGGAGCTAAATTTGTTCACTCTAACGGCAATTTAAATATATGAAATCGGAGTGTTTGTTCACTGTAACTTGCATTTATTTGAAAACCTGCGCTCTCGCCGTTATAGAATACCATTTATGTTACCTTTCATAAAACCGCATTTTTCAGCAAAAGTGTGCCAGGTATGGCCCAAAAAATATATAATAGTAATCCAGCAGTCGCGCTTGCGACCGCGAGACCAACGGAGCAGTTAGGAGGCCCTTTAGTAGTCCGGTAGTGAAAGGTTTGCCTGCCTAATTTTCAAAGCAAGTCTCGAGCAAGAAGTGATCAAGATTACTTAATTTTAACATAACTGAGTTACCGATACATTATATACAAAGTGACGCAATACCTCTTAAGGGGTCGTTGTATTCATCATTATGAACAACTTTTACTAAGGGACTAACCAAAAAAATCAGCTGTTCAGTACATTTTGTCGAGTTATGCGCACAGAAATATATGGGGGTGTCGATTTTTTTTTTCACGATTCCTGTCTTGGTCCCATAGTAAAAGTTGATTATAATAATGAGTACAATGACCCCTTAAGAGGTATTGTGTTTATTCTTTTACACGTTGTATAGATAGTCTAGTCTACCGATGGCATTCTGATAACTCATTTCATTATTATGTAGTTCATTTATTTTGTAAAATAAACAAACATGTACATAATTAATATACCTCGCTTTATGCTTTAAAAGCTGAATAGTTTGTTTGTTTGTTTGAACGCGCTAATCTCTGGAACTACCAGACGGATTCGGAAAATTCTTTTTGTATATGATTGCCACGTTCATGAGGAAGGCTATAGGCTATACGGGAAAAATGGGAAATGCGCGTACAAAGTCGGAGGCAAAAGCTAGTTTTGCATATTCAAATTCAAATTCAAATTCAAAAGTCATTTATTCAAATTAGGCTGAGTGCCAGCACTTTTTGAACGTCAAAGTTCTACATAAAGACAGTCCCCCAAAACGCCCGCCCGTCACCACTTCCTAGTGTTTTAGCTGGGAAGAAGAAGTGGCGCAACAAACTCCCCAGCAACACATCTGTCTGTTGAGTTATAAGAACTATCACTTATACAAAGATATGTAAGTAGTCAGTATTCTTACAAAGAAAACAATACAACAAAGGTAACACGTAAAAACATAAAACTTAATAATTCGCTACTTGTAAGCTAGCACACTCCATTATGCCAGCATAAACAGACAAACTCAAGCATAAAAACAATATCAAATCAAACTAAATAAGCCTCCAGACATGAAGGGTGTGCCCGCTTACACGTACAGAGGGTAGAATTTAATAAAAAGATCTGTGACTCGACGCCACAAGTGATAAACCAGGGCCATCAAAATTAAACATTAAGCATATAATCGTTATAACAATAGTAAAATCCATGGCTAACAAGACGACCTTTCACCACAAGCAGCACCCGTTCACGAGCATAACGCAAAGATCAGCCATTA
>NDFZ01005487.1:1151848-1232513 GCA_002192655.3 Mamestra configurata
ATTCAAAAGTCATTTATTCAAATTAGGCTGAGTGCCAGCACTTTTTGAACGTCAAAGTTCTACATAAAGACAGTCCCCCAAAACGCCCGCCCGTCACCACTTCCTAGTGTTTTAGCTGGGAAGAAGAAGTGGCGCAACAAACTCCCCAGCAACACATCTGTCTGTTGAGTTATAAGAACTATCACTTATATAAAGATATGTAAGTAGTCAGTATTCTTACAAAGAAAACAATACAACAAAGGTAACACGTAAAAACATAAAAAACATAAAACGACTAAGGGGATATATTCCAATATCCAGTAGGAAGAGGGACCTCAACAACAGGGTATGGATGTGGAGCCGAGTCACAACTACGCTCCACCACTTATCCTGCCCTCTGTGGTGCAAAAATATGCAGCCAAAGTGACCCATGCGCTGCCAACGATGCCGTGCAAGTGGTGGTGGTGGTTGGTTTTGGGCCAAATCTGAGTTACTGTCGTACCAGCGACACAAAGAAGTACATACATATATTGAAATACTAATTCTGTGAATGTGAATCGTCTTGCCTGCAGTGCTTAGGTTAATAATAGGTAGGTACCTACTTAGCACATGCCACACATTAGGTAAGTATAGGTTAAAACTGAAATATTGAACTTACACATTCTTGTGGCAAACCGGTCCATTCGTAGGCATTTTAAATAGGTAAATATAGTAACTTCCCCGTACTACGTTAGTCCTTGCACGTACGACTTTAGATTGCACTCAATTCAAGGCCGTTTTTCCATGGACCTAGGGCCGGTATTTGCGTGACTCTGGTTTTTTTTTTTTTTTTTTTTTTTTTTTTTTTTTTTTTTTTTTTTTTTTTTTTTTTTTTTTTTTTTTTTTTTTTTTTTTTTTTTTTTTTTTTTTTTTTTTTTTTTTTTTTTTTTTTTTTTTTTTTTTTTTTTTTTTTTTTTTTTTTTTTTTTTTTTTTTTTTTTTTTTTTTTTTTTTTTTTTTTTTTTTTTTTTTTTTTTTTTTTTTTTTTTTTTTTTTTTTTTTTTTTTTTTTTTTTTTTTTTTTTTTTTTTTTTTTTTTTTTTTTTTTTTTTTTTTTTNGGTTTTGCGGTTTGTCTCGTGTTAGTGACTTGTTTGTCGGTTTTGTCAAGGATAAGTGATAGCTACAATCCTAAATTGTAGTTTGAGTACAGACGCTAGCATATCAAGCCACCCAAAACTGTCAAATTTTCCCAATCAACCTTGAACCTAAACTTTCAGCGATAAAGTTGAAAATCTATTAAAACAATTTACCAGATTTATGTAGATTGATGTGCTGCCGTCTGTACATTTTTTAAGATAGGTGAAAACAATGTTGAGTTAAGGCGCACACCTGTTTTTTTATATTTCTATGGCGCACACTGATGTAGCCCCCGGTGCAAGTGTGTGAGGGAACAAGAGGTGATTTTAGTCAGTAGGAGTCTGACAGACCCCTCCGTCCACCCCAAGGCGGCGGATATCTTACGGATTTCCAGCCAAATACCAAAAAAGGAGCACACTGAGTACGACTGATGAGAGTATCGCGACAACCCTTTCTATAGAAATAGTGGTTCTACAGTATAGTAGTAATTTTTATTTGTCGCATTGTCGCTACTCAGGATGTTTGTCTAACTTTTATTTGCCGACCCATGAATGGTCCGTTAGGTATTTTCATTCTGAACCAGCGAAGTAGGATGCCGTTAACCCATGGTAAGTAGGTAGGTATGTAAATTAAAAAAAATACTCTTCATAATATTGTCATTGTCAATAGCCACATTGCTAATGGCCGTGTGTTTGTGTGGTTATGAGATGTCCATAATGTTTGTGTGGCCAAAGATGGCTGTACTTCTTCATTTTCCGTGTTGAAGGTCAAGGGTTTGGGTGTGAATTTGTATTTTCCTGTATAAGTACATTACTTGCAAACAAAATGGTGTTTAAAATATTTGTTATAAACCCATATTTTACATGTTGTTAAGTACATATGTTTACCGAGTCTTCGAAAAATGCAATGTGTATGTTTGTCGAAGTGTGACGAGAGGTTTATTCCGAATCCGATTAGTCAAACATACAGATCTATAATATTAATCACATCTAAGGACCATATCCGTCTTTCATCATACCTGATTATGTTGAAAGTAGTAGGTATATGATAAATTTACGAGTTTAGTAATATTACGAGTATTACTAACAAATTACTCCGCACTTACTAGGGCAGTATAACTTGAAAGAAGTATAACGTTGCGTCAGAATGTCAAAATGTTAGGAGTGGGTGAACTTAGCCAATGTTTGTACCTACATGCGCCAAATATTTGCAATGCATATTGGCTGTAATAAATGTGTTATGTAAAGGTGATGTTAAGATATTATTTGAAATACTTAACGCAATGTATTTGTAGTAGGTAAAATGATTTATGGCAGCTCGGTATGTTATTTTTTAACTTAATTGTTCGAGTCATTAATTTGGAGTGTTTTCAATTTCAAGGACACTATCTGTGGCAATTTGTGTGGCTAAGGACTTACTGAAAGCATTTTAATTTTACAATGCTTTGAAAAAATAAGGATTATCACATTTTTAATGCATTTACACAAGTTAATGCTTATGTAAATGCATAAATACACATGATTTACCTTTAATTTTTAAGTGCAATTGCAATACTTACAAATTAATTACTCCGCGATATTGTTTAAGTAAATATCATTTATAAAATGAATTATTAGCAACTTGTTTAATTAATGGCAAAATATCAATTTATATGACAAATGGGGAAAACAGCTGTCGCACATAAAGTATATTGTTCAAAATAATCATTTTATAAGTCAGACTTAGAGTTATTGAGGCAACAAGGTTAATCCCGGTTCCTAGGGCCATCATAAAGCATATGGTTGGCGCCGATAGTGTTATTAGTCATTTTATTTATGGCTGAAAAGAAAAAAAACCTGTTATTAAAAGATCTCATGACACACGGAGACCTCTTTATTATGGATGGAAAATCAAATGGCTCCTTCCGCTATGGGCGGACCAGGAGGAAGTGTCAGACCATAGTCAGTTTTTTATATTTCTATGTGTCAGACTCTGACTATCTAAAATTCAAATGCCTTTTGCGTTCCAGGGCCGCGGTAACTCTTTCAAATGTGTTCTAATGTGAAGTCTAGTGAAATCAACTCTCTGAGAAATAAACCTATTCGATTTAAGAAAAAAGAAAAGATGCATGGATTGTGTGAGGAGTGATCTGAAAGGAAAGGCAGTGAGTGGTAGCGTGACGGTTGACAGAAAGAATGGTAGTGGAAAACGCTTTGCGCCGGCCCCAAATAAGAGGTTCCAGGGCAAAAAGATAAAGATAATTATAAAATCTATACACATATACAAAACAAAGTCGGGTTAGTTACACCATTTATAACTCAAAAACGGCTGGACCGATTTAGAAGATCTTTGGTTTATTGGATTTGTCTTTGCCCTGAATAGCAGACTAACTATTAAAACATTGGAAAAATTAAAGAAAAAAATACGTAGGTACAAAAATCATTTTGGAAAACAACGCCATTTCTGATAAATGACAAAAGCAAAACACGGCAAAAAAATATTCTGAGCCGGTATAAAGTTCAACGGGACCACTAGTAATTAAATAAAACAAGCTTTTGCTGTAAGATAGGACTAGTTACTAATTATAAAATTAGTAACTAGTTTTAATTATTATGATATATAAACCAACAACAAAATTCTTCATAACAGCTATGTATTTAAAAGCTAATGTTCATATTTAACCATGTTACTTTAGGAATCGTGGAGATAATAAGTTTATAATTAAAATATTATTTAAAGCTTTTCCTCAAAGGCTACAAGGTAAAGATAAGAAATAATTTCTAAACTTTGCAAATGTCCTTTATTAAATAAGTTTCCTTCCTTGTAGCTCCAGACAACAGCAATAAATGGAAACTAAGAGGCAATCAGTATTAACTTGCGGAAGGACTCTTACTGACTAAAACCCATCCGTGTTCCTTATAAAGCCCTTTGCGTTCCAGGGCCCCGGTGACTCTTTCGAACAAATTCCGCAACCCTGCCAGGCTCTGGCCCCGTCTTCTATGCTGACATCTCTTTGAGGCGCGCGTGGAACACAACGCGCCATCGACCCGAGCCTGGTGGTGATCGGACAGCGAGCCACCAAATGCTCGCCGTTCGCAGGCCCGCGCCTACGGTAGCCGGGGATCGCCCTGCGACTCCCGACGCCCGGGGCGTCTTCTCCTGTAGCGGCGGTTGGGGCGAAGGCCTTGCCTTTCCCTCGCGCGGCCCGCCTCTTCCTTCGCTGCACAAGCAACTGGCATGCAAGTTTAATTACGCTGCAGGGCATGATCGGTCGATTCATCGCATTATACCTCGGTAGCCCGTAATGTAATGCGAGCTGGTTACAGGTGGAATCGTGGCACACACAGCACAGGGGAATTGCTGCCACGCACCCCGAGTGAACTGCCTAGCCTGCTATTCTTTGACAGACAAATTTTCTCACTATTCCATAATCTGAGCCCCGTCTAAAGTTGACCAAAAATTTATCTGAGCCGTGCCCGGCACGAGTCAGACCTCGTTTGTGGCCCTCTTATGTTACCACACCTTTAAATATTTAAAATCAATTAAAAAAAAATGCAATTCATAATCGGCACATTCCTGCGTCAAGTGCTGTTTACTAAAAAAAAAAAAATGAAAATCTTACAATATTTTTGGATTGTCAAATTGTCAATGTCAGCTGTCGAGTATCGGTTTCAAATAGGCCCCTCGGAATATCTTACCTTCTGTAAAAATAAAACACCAGTAGGTTTTGCTACTATTCATTGAAAATTACACTTTTGTATCCGAAGGTTTCGGTAGGTATGTCTCCTCTTTTTGCATACCTTACGTACATCATTTGCAAGACACCAACAACATTATCACACGAAGGCCAAACGAATCGAGTGATAAAGTAACTGCAGTACATTAACCCAGTTCAGTGCATAATAAACTCAATGTGATGGTGAATCAGCGGCCTCAATACTCGTCACTAAATTAATTAGAATCGACGAATGTATGTGTATTGACATTGAGAGGACCTTAACGTAAATAGGAACGGAAGTTTGATCGTGGACCTGTATAGATATCTTGGGTAAACATCCTGTGAATAGATATTGGCTTTCTTTAAACAATTAATTGATACTTTATGAGTTGGGAATTGATAATGTTGTATAGTATTTAATTTATAGGTACAATGAGTGAAAGAATTAATGCAAAACCTAAAAGAGGTTCCAGTAACGGAAAAAATCGATTGCCATTTCTGTGTCCATACATGTATATATGTGTCCTGACTCCTGTTCTTATTATGAGTTGTACAATAAAGTATAATTATAATAAATAATAAATAAGTGTTCATAACAACTAACAACACCTGTTTTTTTGCGATTTTAGATTTGGTGCCACATTAAAAGTCTTTCATAATGGTGAGTACAATAACCCCTTTTCAGGTTGCGTTTTTTGGTACATGTTGAGCTTGGAAATTCCCTACTTGACCGAATCATAAATTAAGAGACCTTTAGGAGAAGCAAGGAAACCCCGAACAGGGCATTGCTCGCAGAACGGATGACGGGCTGGAACATTCTCGATTGATGACTATTGATGAAATATTGAAACACCTCCCACAAGGTGGACCGATGACCTGGCAGAGGTCGCGGGAGTGACCAGCAACAGTTTGAAGTCTGCCAGGATTGCGGAATTTGTTCGAAAGGTTCACCGTGGCCCTGAATTGCAAAGGGCTTTAGAAGGAACACGGATGGGTTTTAGTCAGTAAGAGTCTGACACGCCCTTCTGCTCCACCCAGAGCGGAAGAAGTCATTTGAAGATTTCCCATCCTAAAAAAAAAAAAAAAAAAAGTTTGAAGTGAAACTCGATAAAACTCGGTAATTCCACATCTTTGTTTTTCTTCTATCGGAATCTTAGAAAGCTGATCGCTTATTTTCTAAGTCGTAAACTAGTTTTTATCGTAAACCAAAGTTGTTTTGGCGTCGCCATAACGAGTACATTCACCCCTGAAAAATACCTAAAAGAAAAACCATTCCAATATTATTTGATTTACAAAGTTACTCTGTTACATGAAGATCTCTGTTTGCCATGGTAGAAGTTACATCACTAGTTGGGTCATAGACTAAAGTGCAAAGGACTTGTACCTTTTTGTTTACATAAACGTTAATCTATTGAAGGAATATGACATTAGGTATTTACTTATGAACTTATCAGTTAAGGGATTGAAAAAGCTTACTTATTATAATATTCATTACAGTGCATTGTATCCTAAAGTTTATGAAAGAGCGAACAAATTAGAAATAAAATGGGATAGAGAGAGTAGGTTATAAGTAAAAAAAATGCTATAAGTATTAAACTCAATCTATGCACTTACACGATCATAACATAGTTTATATGGTCATACACCTTGTACATAAGATTGACATAGGTACATGATTTTTTTATAAATAAATAACTGTTTGTAACAGAAATCACATCGTCTGTAAACAAAACAAGTAATCAAAAAGAGCAAAACAAAATACAATCCAAAAAGAGAATTCCATTTTCAAATGTCAATTCAAAACAAATAAAACAAAACAATTTATCGAAACATACCTCTGTATAAATCGACAAATAAGGCCAGTCGAATTACTCTTAAACTTTAGATGACAGCCAGCGAGTCTGAATAGCAAGGCATGTGCAGACAATACAGACATAAGTCTTCATTATCGACTATTTATCAGCGCTGGTCCTCAATCTGTCATGTCTCCATTATCGGTGTGAACCGACCTTTACGAGCGGCACAAATTGTACGCTGCAATTGTTTTGATTTGCTGTTTTTATTGTGCAAGAGTATTTTATAGGATGGTAACAAGCTTGGCATTTCAAAGAGTTTAGATATGTTGATTAATTTCAAGCTATAGAATTCTAACAAATGAGGAATCAGTTATCAGTAAACTAAGCGAGCTGTTTGATGGAATCTTTATCAATATTATACTTGGGACATCGTGTAACTTGAACTATATTGATTATAGGTTGAACAAGATGATGTATTTCGATTTCATTCTTAATATCACCATTCCGTACTCCAATTAACAGCATCTTATCATCGTGATTAATTATTACTCTGAGACCGGCTCCTGATTTTGCATTTCTATGTAACAGGTCATGCTCGGAAGTAAAAGCATTCCTCACCACAAAAGAAATCCCAGTGACGTCATGATTGTAAGTAAAGAATCATCGCCAGGACCTTAATGTGTTTGAGACACGTCAACAACCATTCGTACTAACTCGCAGTAATAAATGATAATAACTGCATTATGTCATTTCAAAGGAATTATGTGTCAAGAGCCAGGACACAGGTAAAGGAAATCAGAACATAACCATAAGGAAATAGTGCTTAATTTTAAGAATCAATTGGTGACATATACCAACTACACTATTACACATGTATGGTATGGTAACGATATTGAGGTAGGCTTAGGTTGGAAAGTCTACGCCTTGGATGAAGATCCATCGCCGAAGCCCTTTCTCAACTAAGTTAGGGTCAGCTTCTAGTCAAACCAGATGCAGCTGAGTACCAGTCTTTTACATGGAGCGATTGCCCATCTAATCTCCACAAATCCAGTAACTAAGTAAAACGATACCCCTTGCCAAATGTTCTTCAAAATAACTACCGTAGCGGCTGATGATGGTCCACAAATGAAAGCCGCGACCAACAGCTTAACGTGTTTTCCGAGTCACGGAGGAGTCTCGGTATGCAATAGATGTTATGGATGGTCATTCTTTCACCGACCGATCTAGGATAGATCTAGGCAAGGGCTGCTTAACCTGGAAGACCGACACAAGCGGATTTTATTATTATAGTAAGAAGATAAATTAGTATATATTTTACATGTAAATATTTATTATTATATTTTTGAGCCATTTGGTGTTGAAACTCTTGGACCGTGAGGTCCAAGTGATCATGCATTATTTAAAGCACTTGCTAAAAGCTTAATTAGCACTTCAAGTGACCCAAAGGCTGGCTTCTACCTCGGACAGAGGATAAGCATTGCCATACAACGTGACAATACCGCTAGTCTTTTGGGCTCAATTCCAGTCGACAGCGATGCGGACGAATTTTTTGACGCCATATTTTAGTTAGGTTTTTTATTTTTAGTGTGTATACATGTAGTATGTTCTACTAGGATACTATTACTAGACCGAGCGACTCGATAACTGACCGTTGAACCAATCTTCCTACATTTGTGACGTCAATGCATACGGTTCAAGAGAATTTAAGATTCTTAACGTAACGATAGCTCAACAAGCAGGCGTTGTTTTTATTCTTGATAGGTTCTCGTTCACTTCATCGATTTGTAACCTGTTCAGTCTTCATAAGCTCTACCGCTACCGCTGACAGAATACTTGTCGTATTCTGTCAGCGGTAGCGTGGCGAAGGCGATTGTTAAATGTCAAAAATGTATGGAAATTGAGGCTTTGTTGACAAATTCCGACTGAGATGCGAATGCGAAAATTTATTTAATTTAATTTTTTTATATATACGCTCTTAAGTTAAAATTGTTCCACATATTTTGCTTACTGAATTCCAGCATCCAAAACAACTTAATATTAAGATAATATCTACTAAAAAATAGGAATAGAGATCAGTTAAAACAATAATTACATTTTTTTTTTGGGATCATGCAAGACAAAATTAAAAGAAAAATTTTAAAACTTTAATACACTTCAGTTTTTTCTGAGATTATATGCATGGCAAAAACAAAAGAAAAAATATAAATACAGAAAAACTTTCAAGTGAAATATCTCACTCGCGATATAATTTACCTATAATCATCTAGAGATTTCGACCTTGCTTATAGTTTAAGGTATAGAACACGTTGTTGTACACATACAGCCACTTCGTCAGTTTAGTTTTGAAAAAAAAAAACGGTAGCTCTCTTATTTGTTTTGGTATTTGATCGTAGATTTTGACAAACATATTATAGGAATTACTTTGGAATAGTTTGCTTCCACTTCGTGTGACCGCTAGTCGGGTATGTTTAAAAATTTGTAGAATAATTGGTCCTCTGGTCGTTGCGATCAGGAAACACAAACTCCAACAGGGAATTCCACTCGTTAGCTGTACCCACAATAAAAGTATTCTCAAGTTTTGTGCGGGATGTCCACCATGTCTCGGTGGCGCATCGCCGTAACAAAAATTTTACCTTATACACTTGGAAAAGCCAGAGAGAGTTCGATAAGGAAAAAGTAATATCAATGTGTTTTGGCACTCCATCGTAGTTACATGGACAGGTTTAGATTAGATTAGTAATGTTATCAGAAAATATAGATAAGGGTTATCGCTATGTGTGGGTTGACTATATTGAGTGATGGCTGGCTATCATTGAGCAATGGGTTTGTTTGATTAAGTAGTTGAATGAAACGTCCAAATATTTGTTTTCGAGCTTGATTTGAGAAAACTGGTTTACGGGAGAAAACTTTCAGAGGCTTATTTGGTTGCCATGAATAATGAAGAACCTAGTACTTTTTTTATTGCCATTAGTGATAGATAAAAGGATGAAGCTGTATCCTTCTTGAAACTAGACTATCGTTCTCTTATATGACATGCAAGTGCATATCAATATGTGATTGATTCATTGTCAGGAATATATTTATTGACTATTTTCACTTCAAAAATATCCGAATTATAAAACTAGTTAGTCACGCCCCGGACATATTTTGACGACGCGTGCCTGAGATGAAATTATAAGGATTACTTAAAGACTAACGATTTAATTACAGACATTTAAAACTTGCTCAAAATGTTCTAAACTTGTTTGAAGTGTAACGTGTATGAGTATCGACTGATTTATGATTCCATATCTAAAATATGGACCATTTTAGATATGGAATCATTAATCGAGATTTTAAACTCGATCACAGTAACTAATCTTTGACAGCCATATTTGTCTGATCACAAGCGCCACTGTTAAGCATGAGGTCCTGGTTTCAAACTCCGGGTCGGGTAATATGTTATTGGGTTTTTCTATCTAGAATTTCTCAATAGCAACCTGGAAGTTTGGAATAAAATTGTGACTGGTTGGTGGATAAAAACTCTTGCTGGGGAGTTTGTTGCGCCACTTCTTCTTCCCAGCTAAAACACTAGGAAGTGGTGACGGGCGGGCGTTTTGGGGGACTGTCTTTATGTAGAACTTTGACGTTCAAAAAGTGCTGGCACTCAGCCTAATTTGAATAAATGACTTTTGAATTTTAATTTGAATTTTGAATTTGAAAAATCGCCCTCTAGGTTCAATTGCATCTTTAATTAGCGCACAGTGTAAACTTTGTTTGTTTCAAAGTGCACCAACACTATGGGAATGGGTACACCTCTCTTAGAGGATACGGCGTCATGTTATGTAATCTCTACTCGAAGTCGAGATTTGCGTGTCAGTGTTCTAGAATATGACTCCATAACTTAATTTTCTCCGTCACACTTAATTTCAACGTTTAGCTCAGACGCAGTTGGCGCTTAGTCGACGTCATCCATTCAGCAGATACGTTCATTGTATGCGAATTGATCTTGGAAAGCAACACTTTCCTTTTTACTACACTTAAAGTGGGTTTTCCTTTACCTACGTGTTAAGGTTTCTCTGGTAATTGCCCGGAAAACGGAAGAAGTTCACGATAGAGGAATTTCACTTGTCTAGAGCCTCTAAGTTGAGGTTAAGTTGAGAGGAAAAAATCCCTAATCAAAGAACATTGCATTCGGCTATCGAAAGCACCAGCTTGAGGTATCCGATAGTTAACAACGTGATTCTTTCAAGTGACTACAGCTGAAAACGGGGTCAATGACCAGTGTCGTGTAGTAAATTGGAATAAAAAAGTTTGACTATCATTTGAAATCACGTATATGCGAAGTGTCGCAAACTAATTCATTTGATCCTGTAGTTAGTCTCTTGGTTATCTTGCTGCTAAATAGATTTTAACTCAATAAAGTAAAAATAGTTCACATAACGTTACCTAACCACACTAAAAGTCGTGATATTGAAACAAGGTCTTCAAATATTAAGGCGTGATTCGCGTGTTATCCGTTAGTTTAGGAGTTGGCGTCTGACAGATAAACAGACAGTCACGAGAAAAAAGTCGTGTATCAATGTGTAGACATTTGTTGTCTTTTGTAATAATTATAAGTGATGCGGATGCAATGTGTGGATAACTTTGGATGACCTGTAGCTGTACTTACTAGAATTCGTAATAGAGTATATTTGACTGATTTAAAATTACCATTCTCAAAACCTAGAAAGTAGAAAAGACGCTGGTGGTAAAAAAAATTGCTTTACGATCTTATTAAATGGCGGTGTTGTCAGCGTTTTAAAATCTGTGATAAACAGAGACAGCACTAATTGCGTGTGACGTCACTCAAGTCCCGCCATATTGAATTGAAGCCATCCGCTACAAACGACGGTGTAGACATAATAGAATATTGTAACAAGGATAGAAGAATGACTTCAAAAGCGTATATAATTGTTTTTCCACCAATTTTATTAATTTTAAACCAATCATACTGTTTTAATACCCATCTATCAAATAAAATAAGTATTCATTTAAGTATATAGATTTTTCATAGTAGTCTAATACTCCATTCAGAAAATTCACACCTTGCACTTTAAGAACCTTAAAAATTATGTTCCATATCTGAATTCAAATGGAGCACGTGGCTAAGTAATAACAGCCGCACGGGTCAATTTCTTCGCTTGCCGAGGTTGGTCTGTGGATGGGTGACCATCTTAACATACCGAGACTCCTCCGTGTCTCGGAAAGCACGTTAAGCCGTTGGTCCCGGCTGTTATTTGTAGATCTTTGTCAGTCGTTACGGATAGTCAGAAGCCAGAAAATCTGACACCAGTCTTACCAAGGAGTACCGTGTTACCCAGTTAATGGGTTGTGGAGGTCTGGTAGGCAGCCGCTCCACGTAAAATACTGCTATTCATCTGGATCCGGTTTGACTGGTAGCCGACTCCAATATAATTGGGAAAAGGCTAGGCAGATGATGATCTGAATTCAAATGGAAATTTCATCTCGTTGATATTCTATAAGTCAAAGATCTTTTTATTAAAGATACCATTACTTATTTATTGATTTCTGATTTGTAAACCAATGACTTGAAAAGTGGGAATCTTCTGGTAGCGAGAAGCACAAGTCCGGTCGCTGTGGCACGAGACAAGCCTATGTCCAGCAGTGGACGTCTTTCGACTAAGATGATGAGAATGATTCTGAGTTGTAGATGTAGGTAAAAAGCAAATAGTTTAACTAAAGTTAATTTATACATTTGATCTTGGGTGGGACCTAAAGATTTAGAAAGAAATATATAACCAGTAGGTATTAATAATGATGGGTATTAATATTTTCTTTATTTTCTTTTTCAGGCTCTTGGCAATTGTGGCTTGATTGGCATGAGGCATGGGCGTGCAGTGGGCTAGAGTAAGGGTAGGCCAGCCCATAAATAATGCCCAAAAAAAAAAACACCACTATATTCAGGGTTGAAATCACAATACTGACGATGCGAATTTTCGTCCACTTTGAAAGTGGAGGATTTTTTTGGTCATTATGTATGGGCTGGCCTACCCTTACTGTAGCCTACTGCACGCGCATGGCATGAGGCCAGTAAATGAATACTGTTAACAATGGAGTAGGACCATACACGAGGTCATCATGTGGTCACAAACTATTAATCACAGGAAAACAGCAAACACAGTTGACATACCAACAGCCTTTGAGAAACTTACGACACAGAAAAATCTGAAGGTAAATAAATATTAGTTCGCTTTAACATTGCACTTTGTTAGTTCCACAGAGTAGAGTAGGTAAATGGAATAATATTTGTCTACTTACACTTCTTATAAAGCTAAGAAACTGCAATGGCCTATCTGTCCCATGTCTTTTTCTTCCATCTCTTCGTTGTTCGTCATTTCATTAGTCACCCCCTCTTGCAGCGATATCATCTTATACACGATTTATTCATAATTTCTTTGGTATTTCCCAACTCTAACATCTCATCATCCACATTCATACTCAAAAACTTAAGTAATTTTCCTCATTTCTCAGCATCACATGCCTACACCATTGAATGAAGAATTCAAATATCAACACGTATTAAATCGAACTCCAAATAAATATTCGTAAGGTTTAACGTTCATCCAATCATATTCTTTCATTTGATCTCTTGCACTTTTTGACGTAGGTAGGTATTTTTGAATAAGTAACGTCTGCGTCATGCTAGCGAAACAATCAACTCAGCCTATTTAAGTCCACTGCTGGACATAGGTATCTCCCAAGCTGCTCTCCAACATCCAGTACTCGCTTTCTGCAACCGGTGTCCCACCGCCTTCCTTTTTAAGATCGACTGGGGCCCCCACTTTTTACCGGGTATCGATCATCCGACGTACATGACCGGCTATTGCTTCGCTGACTGGCCCCTTCCGCCACAGCCAGCGAAGCAATAGAGCTAATTCCTCCATTTTTGTTCACCACTCTGTGCCACCGAGTTAGCGAGAGTGTGTAAACATCTCGACGTGGCTGTCGTAATAAGTCGTATCATTATCGTTGCACAAAGAATTGTAACACGCTTCATAATTATCATCACGACATCCATTGTATTGTGTACGTAATAAGTGTACTCAGAAGTTTTTTTAAACCATTTTCGTAATCGATTTTATGTAGAACAATAAGTTGTAACTTAACCATTAGATAGAATTGACAACAGGTGAGACAGGAAAACCTAAAAGAAAAGAAAACCTTATCTATTTATAAAAATCTATGAAATGTTTAGCAGATTCTAAATTCAAATTCTGTATATAATAGACAATTTTAATTTAAGTATTAATAGGTTTTAAATTCAAATTATTGATCAGAACTTACACAATTGTACAGAGAATTTTACAACTGAAGACCAAAATGTTTCGGATTGACCATATCTTTAGCCTTTGTAAATTTTTGGATTAATGATCTTTTGTATATTTTGTCTCTCTTTAAAAAAAACGTGCGCGTCTCGGGACGCCCGACAGAAGTGATAACTTAAGAAGTTATCACTTCATAACTTTGGAAATCAGGTTGACATTGTAAAATAGCCCTTATTAAACTTTCACGGGCTGTTTTTTACTCACCCCATACACATGGGAAGATTTGTTGCTTTTTGAATACTCAAACATAAACTCTCGTAGGGGTACTTATTTATAAGTGGCCCGCATGATATTTAAATTATTGAGCTTTCTTTAGCTGCTGTCATTTCAAAAGTATCAAGGGCCCCTACGTTATTTGATCTAATACCGCGAGCGATTAAATGAAAACTTGAAAAAAAATATTCCACTCGTATATTTTTTTTGATACTGGCTGTTTTTATTCGTACAATACGGTTTGTCAACCAAAACACTTTAACTAGACATATTTTTGTTCAAAACTATAATTTCAAGAATCATCTTTGCTGTAAAAAGATGAATTGCTGACACTAAGTGAC
This sequence comes from Mamestra configurata, assembly GCA_002192655.3. NCBI lineage: Eukaryota > Metazoa > Arthropoda > Insecta > Lepidoptera > Noctuidae > Mamestra > Mamestra configurata. The sequence continues at coordinate 1,166,357 of NDFZ01005487.1, forward strand.
GAATCGTTTTTAACGTTTGATGACATTCACAAAAAACTTTAAATACATGTCATCAGACGAACCAATTTCGATTTAAACTGACGGAGCTTAGGATGAAGAATTTTACGCATAAAGCCGAACACATAAAGCATGTTACGTTTCGATGCTAAAAAACGCTGCTGAAGAATGTTAATTTGGGACAAACAAAAAAGTAAAATAAATTAACAACTAACTAACAATAACTTAATACAAGCTAACAACATCAATTACAAAATATTTGCGAGGCCAAAAATATGCTGCGAAATTTAAAAAAATAAATAACGGAGCGAATATTCTGATAGGGCCATGTGATGCCACGGATACACTCATGGACAATAGACCTTATAATAAAGAACGTAAGAATATATATAAGAGAAGAATAAATATTAAACAATCAAATTATTAAAATACAATAAATAATGAACTCTCGACCAACACACCCCATGCTCCGTTGACATTTATCGATGCCATAGAGTAGACAAACGATAGAACGCGCGGGCGCAGTTGGAAAGTTATAGTTGGCTGTCAAAATGGAAAAAAAACCGGTCCAGTGCGAGTCTGACTCACGCACCAAGGGTTCTGTACAGACTCGTGTATATGTCACAGCCATATCGTACATATAAGCGCGTCGGATTGAAAACGCCGCTGTAATGTAATACGGCCACCTCACGTTCAACCGGAAGCCCACATACAAATGGGCGCATCGTCGATACGTCTACATTTTTCCGAGTAAACTGTAACATTACCCACTAAAGTTTATAAACTACGAAAACACTCTTATAACTCTGATGAAACGATAAGTACGATTGAAGGACAAACTTTGTTGGTGGATAAAATCAAACTTAAACTGCAAAATATAAGTTTGTAACCGGAAAAAAACTATAACAATTTTGATTTAGAAGCTTGATATTTTTGGAGCTCTAAGGAATCATCGACCTGCGTATTTGATTACTGACTACGTATTAGTTCCAACATGATACCTCCACGAGTTCCTGAGAAAAAGGATCGTGACAGACCGACAGACGAACAACGAAGTGATCCTATAAGAGTTCCGTTTTTTCCTTTTGTGGTAGGGAACCTTAAAAATGGTAGAAACATTCGTAAATAAAACAAAACCAATAGCGCCTTTTAGCATCTAAAATAGCGTTTAAGAATGTCAAAAAGAAATGCGGGTATTTTTGAATAGTTGCGGACTGTGAAGTGTGTTTTGTTATGGTGGTCGCAAGAAAGAGTTATGCTGAGAGAGAACGTGGAACTCAGTCACCTATACCGACTAACTACGTGCAGACTCTGAGAAAGTTCATATGGTGGTTTCCTTTTGGATGCGTAGTCAGTAGGTGTTGCTTGAACTTAGAACTAAATGTACAAACCATTTTTATAGCACGAAACGGTGGCGCCAGGTCGCAGCAACGAAAAACAGCGCATTTTAAACTTTCACATGCAGCAGACCTATGGGGCAAGGTCAATAAAAAGTAGATGCTCTTGTTTTGATTTTATTCACATGATGCGCCCAAGTCAATTTAACCAAACAAGGGGACGTCAGTTTGCTGTCATCGGTCCGACAATATCAACTTAGTATGATGAAAAAAATCAAAAAAATATATATATTTAGCACAAACTTAGGCACACAACTCGTTTACAAAATGATAAAAAATGCAATAAGTTATAAGTTTCAATTTATGTGTATCAGCCCTTACACAGTACATCGAACTTCATAGATTACGCTATCAAAGTTGACAATCAGGAGGCCATTAGTCCATCTAAATTATTTACTATTATAAACCTAATGTTAGTTTATGGAAACGTCGGACAAATTGCTCTTATTATTGGAAAATCGACTTCCTTTATATAATTGCGGCGGGGTAATGTCCTGTTCATTATCTCTAAATGATTACTGCCGGGCAAGATTGGAAAGTGAAAGGATTTAATTCTGCCCATAATTTATTAAGGCCTTATACGAAATCAAATAGTGGATTTTAAATTAAGAACTATCTTCTGCTAGCGGCCTCGAAAGAAGGTCGAGAATCATCCCAAGGGTACATAAAAACAAAAAAAAAAGGAAATAAAGTTTCATATGTCCCTTTCCAGAACATTGTCTTTCATTGAAATCCATTAAGCCGTTGAGACGTAAAGAAGTACGTAACAAACAGGCAATCCGACAGAGTTATTTACGTTATATTAGTATGGATTCCGGCACAATCGAGCAAAATCAAGACTATTATCCAGAAGTTGTAGAACTTTGAGTGTGTATCAAGACTTCCGCGAACTCTCTTCCTTACTTTTTTCAAATTTATTTTGACTTTATTATAGAATCGTTGAAATCTAAAATTGTTCTGAATATTGAAAAATTTCAATGTAGGTATACGCGTTGCCATGAGCTTTCATAGATCTAGTTACCTTGTCAAGTCGTTGTCACGAAACTAAAACAATTATGTCAAGTTACTAAGGAAAACTGAAAACCAAGTAGGTACAGCCAACAGATTGGCTCCGCCACTAATCGGCAATTCTTCACCACCAACACTTAAACAAAATACTTAATGAAAATGAAGTATCATCGCGAACAAAACTCTTTTGTTCGTTATATTCGCGAATCGTTCCGGAATCCTGATTATTCCACTGTGATGACGTTGGTTGTCCGATAGATTTTGTCACGGATCACGGTATTTACGTATTACTACGGTATTTATATTGTAGTATAGGGCTGAACCAATCTTGTCTATTGTTTTTGAATTTTGTAAGTGTCATCAAGTGACTGGTGATCCGATTGTTTGCGGGGCCCTGATTCTCGCCAAACCTTTTAAATTAAAGGGGTGATTGAACTGCAAAAAAAATAGGAATGTTTACCGGAACTATACGTATTATTCGGAGTTAAAGTAATTTATTGACCTCAAAACATGCCACTGGCATTTAAAATTATCACATTTCTTCGCACACACAATTCACTTAATTTTTTTAACACCTTTTAAAAGTAATTACATAAGTAAGTAGGTTCATACGAGTCATGACATTTGTTTAAAATGTATGTATAATAAAATAAACAATTTTTTTATAAAAAGTTATTTAACAGTCAATCCAAACCAAACTTTAAAAGATAGTAGTACTCAACTATCCCTACTAACGAACGAAAATTACAAGCATCGAAACAGGAAAAAAACAAAAAAAAACTTCATAATAACATTTAAAGATTTTAAACATTATCTCTGACGTACGGCGGCATTTCTGTGAGATATAAACAAGATGGATGCGTACTCGGTGCTTTGTTGTCAAATGACCGTGACCTTCGGGTATGATCGATCGATCATCTTGAATCAATGTGGGATTCTGTGTCTAACAGTTTACAGGTAGGTAGCTTGTCTGGTAAGCCTCTAAGTTGTTGCTATGATGGACAGACTACAACAAAAAAGAGTAAAAGTTATTAGTACCACGCTATTGGTAGTTAGAAGATGGATGTATCTTGGTTCTTCATTTGTTTTGAATATCTAAAGCCCTCAGCTGAGCTGAATAAGAAATGCCACGCTGCACTCAAAAACGGGTATCACTGGCGAAGGAATAAAGGCTGCCAAGCTAAAAACGGGTTGGGCGGGTCACGTTACCCGCATGCACAGTGACCACTGGGCAATAGTCTCCACAATGTGGCTGAGGATGGACGGCGCCGCCATGGTCCGCCTAGGATGAGGGGCGGAATGACATCGTCTATAGCAGGGGCTGGTTCGAGGTGGCTCGGGACAAAAATATCTGGAGGGAGTTGGGAGAGGCCTTTGTCCAGCAAACGGACAGTTAAGGCTGAAATAAAACAAACTAAAACTGTCAAAGAAGTCTTTACTGAAAACATAGTATTTTTACAAACTGTTACAAATTCAGAATAAGTTAAGTGAAACTGCGTAATATGCTAGGCCGGATCAAGGTCGAAGTTTCACTACCACAGTGCACAGATATGTACCTACTCTACTGTACAAATCAAATTATATTTGATGTCTTAAAGTTTTTTATAAAAACCTACTAATGTACATAATAATATGTCTGAAATCAATTCCTTCTTTTGTAAAGCAAAAAACAACAGTAACAACGAGCGAAACATAAAAAATCAATAAACAAGCCTTTTATACATTTTTTGTAGTGTCAATATTAACGTTATGATAGTGATATTATTATTTTATTTTAATCATGCAAAAACTGCTACACAATGGTACTCAGTGTTTTTGCCATATGAAATCAAAGGTCACAACATTATGGGAATGATCTACTACTTACCTACTTCTTACATTCCCAAACATTAAGTTTTTAAATAAGATAATATTTATTATGAAGTCTTTAGGTATTCAACTGAATACAGTTCGGATGGAAGCCGACCTCAATATTGTTGGGAAAAGGCTAGGCAGATGACAATGATAACGAAAATGAGATGTTTTAAACTAAAACTAGCATTATCCAAAACTTTTTATACAGAATAACAGTTTCCAATACAACGATAAAGCTTTCTAAGTTAATTTATCAATTACAAAGCGTTTATGAGAGCAGAAGTCGCATTGTCTAGTAGAAGAGATAGGTACGTCTGTTTACTAAGTAATATGCAACCGAGATAGATAATACTTAAGTACTTAGCATTATGACATTTTCTGTTAGAGTCTATCGCTTACTTGAGTAAACACATTACTCAGTGTGGGGCCGACACCACAAGTAACACGACGCGGGAAAACCTACCTGCCTATCTCTTGTGGTCACTATCTTGTAATATGAACTTAGGAAATTTCTACACGATTGTACTTCAAAATTACCCATAAAATTGAGCCTTAACTTTTCAAGTTCAGAACGAACATGTTTTACTTTCAAAGGAACGTGTTTTTTAATTAAAAAATTGGCGGCAGCTTCGAAATCTACAGTCCATAGATTAAACTATTAGCTTTTTATTTTTAAACAATGTTCTTTTTAGGCAGCAACATGAAGACAAACAGCTTATTGACTTAGATCAATGTTGATTGTTTACTAACATTAAAAAGGCTGTCTATTGGGATGATAATCTCAACTGTCTAATAACGTCGATAATTATATCGCCGTCAATCAAAGAGATGGTAACAAAGAGAGTCACAAATAATATAAAAGTGAAAGCTCACGAAAACTAACCTGTAGTAGATAATTTATGTTACTGTGTAAAATATCAAAGATATTATATTTCTGAAGATATTATAGACAACAAGTTAATTACGTAAATCTGCCTATTGCGTAAAAGAAACATAATTTATTGATTTTTCGGTCATAATCATGTTTTATATAAAAAATTCATTGGATGAGTAACATCTCGATCGATCACATCTTATTCTTATAGGTAACCAAAAGCTTAGAAATTCTATTATAATACTAAGATATAATAATTGTTAGCTCGACTGTTTAGTTTATTTAATTCGTTGGTTGTAACACTGTTATTTTTAGTATCGAATATTTTTTTTTTATTTATGGCCACCCATAGAGCGCTTTTGGTAATAAAATGGCGCGTAACGTTTAAATTGGGTCAATTCGACGTTGAGCAACAGACGACAAAGGTGACTCGAGTCACAAGTTGAGGTACACTCAATAATAAAAGTGATTAGACAAGTATTCCTCCTGTGTCTGCTTTCTTTCACAATACATAATTACTTACTATCGGTAAACATGACTGCCCAAACATATTTTTTCTGAATTTTGTTACGAACTAATAAAATACGGGAACTTTCATTTGTAAAATTGTTTGCCCACAAAAAGAAACCAACCCAGCTTCCTATCTCATTTCTTCCACATAAGTAGCGTTTTTTGAAACGTTAGAAGTTTCAGTAGAAATACATAATAGCAAAATCTTCCCCTTACTCATGTCATGAGACAGCTGGCTGATCTGATCACTGAAACAAGTAAAAAATATAGAACTGTTCCATTTCGCAAGGCATGACAGCGGGATTTCAACCTACCAGTCTAGTCACTTAATTGTCTTTTCAAAGATGTCGACATTTTTAGTACTGAAATCATTATCCTAAATCATCAGTAGCAATGATGCAAATAATTTGTGATACCTGTTCTAATGAAAGTTATTATTGAATGTATTGTAGGTATATAGGAAGATGGGCACTAGAGGACGACCTTGAGCTTCCATCATCATCATATCAGCCGAAAGAAGTCCACTGCGGGACATAGGCCTCTCTCAAGTGTCGCCACAACAATCGGTCCTGTGCGTCTCGCATCCATCGGCTACGCGCGACCCTCACCAGGTCATCAGTCCACCTTGTGGGAGACCTTCCAACGATACGTCTTCCAGTACGCGGTCGCCTACCCTGCCCTGCCCACTGTCACTTCAGTTTGGCGATCCTTCGGGTTTTTTTTTTAAGTATGGGAAATCATCAAATGACTTCTTCCCGTCTGTGTGGAGCGGAAGGGCGTGTCAGACTCTTACTGACTAAAACCCATCCGTGTTCCTTCTAAAGCCCATTGCGTTCCGGGCCGCGGTGACTCTTTCGAACAAATTCCGAATCCTCCTACCATCCATCACCATCCTCCTTTTCTTGTGCCAATTCCTGGCAGCCTCACCCAGGTTCTTCATTTGCGGACGCATCGCGGTCCTGGCCTTTTCCCACCTATCATAACCGCGCTTTGCCAGGTTTATTTCAGTTCCGTCATTCGTCCCTTTTATATTAGAAGTATAAAATCAGAAAAGAAAAACAATAGAAAGTTTTCTTTTTACTGTGGACCTACATTAACTATGGCGTGGTTTATTATTTTTTTTTACGATTCTTCGACCTGCAGACCTGCAGGCAAAACCTCAAAAAAGAAATTAGATTGACGACATTTGGAAGAATAGCGTCCAAAATTCAATACAGAGAAGAGATTAGCGTTCTAAATTCAATACAGAAACATATTTTTTCAAACAATTACATGAAACTAACACGTAGAAAGCAAAGCACTTAACATTAGTCACTTGCTCTATTTACATGTGTAGTACATTAAAGGGAAAATACCCGAGGGAAACCGGTCAGTTTCACGATACAGTGACGGACAGAAGATCAAGCATCAAATTAATAAGTGTTTAAAATATCGATTGAGCGATCGTATCCAATGGGGTTACCCTATTAAACACTGACAGTGACGTATACAGTCATTTTTACAAAGGCAGAGATTACCTATTCCCAAGTGACGTCAGTACAGTTCTTGTCCAACCTTTTTATGTTAAATGTACTTCTATAAATTCTACGAAAATTACCGTGTCCTTACCCTGGAGTCCCTTTTTTTTTAAGTATGGGAAATCATCAAATGACATCTTCCGCTCTGGGTGTAGCGGAAGGGCGTGTCAGGCTCTTACTGACTAAAACCCAAATGTGTTCCTCTTATAGCCCTTTGCGTTCCAGAGCCGCGGTGACTCTTTCGAACAAATTCCGCAACCCTGGACCCTGGAGCTCCTAGCTGCTAACTATATTCAGTAGGGCTACCCACAAAATTTGTATATCTGCGATCCGGAATGGTGTCTTGGCTGACACCAATACCATTGCACCATCATTCTCCAAGCCCTTTCCCAAGCGATTGTCTGCGAGAGATCACTCAACTGTTAGGATTGTGGGTGATTGCCACATTTCGATGCTAGTCTTTCAGATAACGAGTTACTTGGGAACCTGCTAATACTGTAAACCGAAGGAGAATGGAGTGAAGCATAAATCAGTGGTTCCTAACTAAGCCATGGTTTCACAGCTCGAATCCAAGGAAGCGATGAAAGTTTGTGTTATCATCTCGGTATTTCTAGAATTTTCTGTAGTTTTTTTAAAGGTATATTTGATTTTTCTCTTTTTTTATCTAATGGAAGGTCTTTGTCAAGACCAAAAGCACCAGAATGCTTGCCCCTTTGGAAAAATGATAAATAATACTTCATAAAACTAGTGATGGGTCAGCAATTTTGTTTAATAAGTCTAGTTGCGCTATCATATCCAATTAACAGCAAGTCACAAAACCCAATCTCTAGTTAAGCCTTCTGACACCATCTCCATAATGTCATCACTGTCATCGTATTGGCCAATAGGAACCAGTCGCGGTACATGCGCCCGCGCAGGTGCGGCGCCGCGCAGTCTACCCATCTGACGAGTTGATGCAATGTTACTTTTATCTATGCAAATTAGTATGTTAGCGATACTTAATGATATTCCTGATTGATTTTTACATAATATTGATTACTGATTCTTGTGTTAATTGATGGATAGTTATATCATTCATTAGTTTACCTCTGCTACTTCTGCCTTTTACTAACTAATCAGTAATAATCACTTGACCAATTAATTTTAATGTTGCAGTTAATTTGAGGAAGAAATTAATTTCTAAGTTAGTATTCAGTTCAAACATCCTTCCTGATGTTAATTCATAGTTGATGTTGGTAGTTAATTAAAACCATATTGAAACTGAAATCACCGGGCCATGCCTGAACTAGGCAGTATTTAATGGTTAAAGGACAAAGAAGATTTTGACTGCCAATGATAACTTAAATTTAAGTATTCGTGCTAATTTAAAAGTGTAATTAACATCATTGAAATGTATAAATTTTGACATAGACAATTTCGACGCGGGACGACGCTCGTCAATTGGATTTATCCCATTACACCGATATGATGCAAAAGATGAGCAAACACATAAAGGTAAATAATCAATTTTATTATATTAATATATTCACGAATCTTTCAATGTCTATTGAAAGCCTACGCCACGTCAGTGCGCGAAGGATATGAAGATCCTACTCAATTATGTGTGTTGCCAGTATTGCCAGTATTGCCACATTCAAGCAAGAGCAACAATGGGCAATTACTCAAGGTTGTGGACCTAACAATCGATGCGTAGGTGGTAGATGATGGTACTTGACGTCATACACGCACTTAAATAAATAGACAAAAATGATTAGCCATTTTTATTACAGACGCATCTTGAATAATACTCGTAATACATATTATGATAAATGCAAGGGCATTATTTCCAATTCATATAGAAGCTATTTTCAGCACATATCAAGAGACTATCCGAAAATTTATTCTATTACCAAGAGGTCTGAAAAAAAAAATGTAGGACGACTTCACTGTAAAGTTTGAGATGAGAGCTAATCTGTAGATGTCCGATGGTACCGAACTCAAATAGATTTGGATAACACAGTGACATATACACGCTGAAATTTTATTGGTTGTTTTCCCGCGGCGGAACGATTAGCCATCAGTAGTACTATCGAAACATAAAGTTAAGCTTAATTTTTTTTTTCAAATAATTAAAAAAAATATTCATAAACTCGTTAGCGTGAGAAACGATAGTAACTCACTAGGCGTGGCGTAGGTACTACTGGCAGAGGGGCAGCGCGCCGACAAAATGAGAAGCGATTAAAAAATGTTCAGAGCAAAACAAACTCTCGCGCGTAGTAACTTTTTTTTTGTCCTGCCATTTTTTGATTTTAAACTTAATATTTTTCATAAATCGGTTGTATTATCAAGACAAACTCATTTCCCTGTGGGAAAACAACCATTTAAATATCAGCTTGTATAACACAAGAGAAGTAAGACCATTATCATTAAGCTATTGAGTGAGCAGGGTACGATTAATCATTGTAAATTTACAGTAAGTTAATTGTAGGAAACAGACGATCTAATTACTAAGGAAAATACCTAAGTAGGTACACTAGGTACAATCATTCCCCTACCAGGAACCTTCCTGTTATTGCCACTTCCTACCTATTTACCTAGCAATAAGTACTAGGGGAACATAACAAACAAGCGTGTATCAGTATCAGTGCTATCCTCTCCATTGCGTAAGTTTCCACTATAACCAGCTGTTAAAGAGAATTGGGCAATAAATGCAAATTCTGTTTTAATGTTAGTAGAGATTCTGTTGTAGGGTTTTGTAACATATGCCTTAAATTCGTCTCGTGTACATCTTATTCAAGGAAATGTTTAAAGATTTTATGCAGAAGAAAATGTCATGATCATCAATATGTCAGTCGAAAGATGCATAGACGTTCATATCTGGACCTTGAACTTGGATGCTTGAGGGAGGTCTATGCCTCCCTCAAGCGTCAGCAAATCCAACGTACCTGTGTTTCACGATTCGAACGGAATCCAGCAGCGCTCATCAGGGCCACCTTGTGAGAGGCCTTTCGAATGCTGTGTATCCAGTCTCCACTCGAGAACCCTTCGGTTCCATTGACCAACCGTTCTGCAAGTTATGTGCCCAGCCTGCCCAAAGTCACTCGAGTCTGACATGTAAGAAGACGTAAGTTTTTTCTAATTACTAGCCGTAGGCATGAATTAACGTTGCACTTTATGGAGAGTCGTTTTAGTTAAAAGTGCCAAAACAATGAAAAAGACACTCAGATATCTGTGCAGTGATGGTTTCATTATACTGTAGAATCTTCATTAGGTTTGAATTTAGTCTAAATTCAGAACATTGAACAAAACATACTTGCACATTAATTACATGATACTAAGTATAAAACCGAAGAACGAGTGAAAGCAACCAATTACTGCTACATTTTCAGATTACCAATATTGAAACAATTAAGCACGAGTAAATACTAGTTCTTTATCTCGTACACAGATAACAATATAACATCGCGGAATGTACGTAAGTTCATTGACCGTGATCGGCACACATGTCTGATCGATTTAATAGCCAATCAATAATATTAAGTATCGCCAATAGTTGTGAAGCGACAATGATACGAAGATACGTCGGGTGAGGAGACTCGTTACTGGCGATGAGTAGCAAGAATACTTTGAATTGTTAAGGGGATACAAATCTTTTAGCTATGGTTTGGAAATGTGTGGAATGCAGAATGGGAGTGTCTTGTTGAGTTTTGGTTTAAAGAAGGATGTATCTTGGTAGTGGCGGCAGGTTTGGAAAATTGATGGGAAATTAGCAAAAACAAATTAATGTTTATTATAGCCACAAATCGAATAAGAGAACAAAGAAAGAAAACGGCCCCGCGGTTTTTTTCTGAGATACAGTATCCCTTGCAACTTAACGATACTGTAGTTTCGTATCAGTGCAAGAATAAATTTACATAAATCACCTTTTACACACAAAAACACACAATAATAGGTAGGAGACCAACAAACACCTAAGTCATCCTATTCTTCACTTCAGTCGCAACAAATCAGTGACGCATTCGGTCGGCTCGCCTACAAAGACTTGCATTTCGATAATAAACGTTGCACTGGCCATACTAGCTGACTAGCCTTTCCATACATAGAAAACCCAAATGAACAGGCAAGCCTGCGCCAGTTCTGCTTGATTGAAGGCGTATTCAAAACAAAGAGACTAACTAACGAAGCCAGGTGGAACAGTTGCAGGTTGCTAAGTCAGATGTGAATGCTCTCGTCTGTGTGGAGCTACATCGTAGATGATGTCTCAACTTCTCTCCATCTTTCTGGAATACAATTCTTCTGGAAGACGCTGTCAAAAATGTCAAAAATTTGGTTAGCTAAGGAACTATTTATTTGTTTTTATCAACATTTTTTGACAGTCGGAGCCGTAAGGAATCCACAACGACCCACTGTGCCCCCTAACGTTGGTTCTTAGATCACTCAATCATCGACAGTACGGAAAATTGAGTGAGTCTAGATCAGTGGAACGTGAACCGAAAACCCCTTCTCGCAAAGATATGTATGTTGATGAAAACAAAGCTAGGAATAGCTTTTTGTAAGAATTTCACGATAACGGGAAAAATATTGCCTTTTGGCTCTAAAAATCTTTAAAATCTATTTCCTGTCTCAAATGCATCTGTACCGAATGTATTGCATTTTAATCTTTTCTTCTCTAATCTCGGTTCAATTTATTCAGTTGTGCGAAAGTAGCGGATTTTAGGATGGCTTCGCGGACCACTTTGTGAGCTACCAGGGACCACCAGTGGTCTGCAGACCACCGGTTAAGAACCACTGGTCTAGAAGCTTGTAAAACCTGCTGCTTCCATTTTTCTGGTTGCTCCAGACCTTAGTATAGTATGCACAAGAATTTAGGCATTTGGGCTAAGACCTCAAGGCCATGAATTACTACGACATTAGACAAAACTGAAGGTCAAACTGATCATGTATGGCAAGCCTTTACTCACCTAAGGAGTTAGAATGAAGATGGAATGGAGTGGGCGATGGATTTGGAAGGTAATGAGTCATGTCAAGGTGTTGGATCATTAGGACTGTTTAGTTTAATGATAAATGGCTTTATTTGTTCTAATGGGTGCTTTGTAGGATGCCTTTTGTGTATTGTTTAGTTTGGGATTTATCAAAATGTGTCTGTAGTTGCAAATCTTGATATCTATTTAGTACACTTGCAGATGAGTTTGTATCGTTACTTGAAATACTGTGGTAATGTGAGCGTCGAATGTTAGATATAGGGGTGGGTCATCATCTGCCTAGCCTTTTCCCAACTATATTGGGGTCGGCTTCCAGTCAAATCGGATTCAGTGGAATACCAGTATTTTACGTGGAGCGGCTGCCTACCAGACCTCCACAACCCATTAACTGGGTAACACGGTACTCCTAGGCAAGACTGGTGTCAGATTATTATCTGGTTTCTGGATATCCGTAACGACTGCCAAAGATCTACAAATGACATGCCGGAACCAACGGCTTAACGTGCTTTCCGAAGCACGGAGGAGTCTCGGTATGTTAAGATGGTCACCCATCCACAGACCAACCTCGGCAAGCGTTGCTTAGCCTTGAAGATCGACGCGTGCAGCTGTTATTATTCAGACACGAGCTTTAGGGGTATGTTGCAGAAAAAGGAAAGTGTCACCTTTTAGTGAGGATTTTGGGCAAGGGAGCGTTCAAGTATTACGTAACGCAATTTTTGAAGATTCTTGACCCTCCCTCCCCCACTTTAACGCGCCGTAACGTATATCTGTACCCCCTTCCCCCTCCCTAAATGTTACGTATCATCCAAGTGACAATTTTTACTTAAAAGTCACAATTATGTCTACCACTCTCATGTTACCAATTTTTTTAATTAATAAATGTTATTTCCAGAAAAATATTGATATTTATTTTTGTTTGGCACAATGACTACTGTGTAGTGACTGTGTAACAAAAATATGTTTAGTGAGCTAGCGTTAAATAAAAATAAAATGTTACGTAACGCGTTGTTCGAGCACCCCTCCCGCCCCTGTAACGCATCGTAACGTTTTACAAGACCCCTCCCCCCAAATTGCGTTACGTAATACTTGAACGCCCCCCAATAAGAGTTTCAAAAATTTAAAAGGACTAATTGTTTAAAAGTAATTAGCTTAGATAAAAACAGATGAATTGAATAAAATAGAAATCATCTTTATTATTACACCATAAAAAATACATTAACGACCTTTCAGCTTCACAATACCTAATTTCAGGTATTCACAGATCGATTTGCTAATGAAATGAATTATTGCTGTTTGTGCTTCAATTGTTATTTTATCTATTATTAATAAGTCCCCTACACAAGAACGAGTAGATAGTGCTCTTCCAACAATAAACAACCATTCTGAACATATTACTGTTATTATGTAGTCATTTTCCTATTACAGAGTAATTGCAAAGGATCCATCACATGCAATTAATAATAAATTCTATAACATTAAGAGTTAAACCGATTCACGTGTCCCGCAGTTAAAACGTGGCTTGCAGAACAAAATTGTAAATACTTGAATACCTACACGGTAACAACAAACCCGAAAAATGAGCGGTTAGGCACTATTGACTGTTTGTTAGTTAACTTAAATTCCTTGCATATTGCACACTACATTATCCTAAAACTGTCAGTTACTGCTGAAATGAGTTGCAGTACAATCGCGTTCGGTTATGTTCGGGTGAGTTCGTGTTTTTTCGGGTAAGGGGTCTTTGAAAATTAATTTTTATAGTAGAACATTGACTATTTTTACATGACGCGAAGTATGAGAAACTAGGGCATTGTCCCAGACTCCGGTTTCGGAACTGAGAATTTTGACGGTGTCAATCATCATCATCATCATCATATCAGCCGAAAGACGTGTCGCCACAAGAGCCGCTGCTGCGAGTCTCGCATCCATCGGCTACCCGCGAGGCCGCGACCCCCACCAGTTCATCGGTCCACTTTGTGTGAGGCCCTTCAATGCTGCGTCTTCCGGCACGCGGTCGCCACTCCAGAAGTTTTCGGCCCCATCGACCGTCTGTTCTGGAAGCGATGTGCTCTGCCCACTGCTTCTTCAGTTTGGCGATACTTCGGGCTATGTCGGTAACCTTGGTTCTCTTGCGGATATCCGCGATATCCGTCAACCAAGACCGTGTCAAACCCTACTTGAATGCCAAAGATTTTCAGGCTAAAGTAGGGTTATATACTTACGCCAGCACATCAAGCTACAATAATCTGTCAAATTTATTGAATAGATTTTGAACTTTATTGCTAAAAAATTAGGTTCAAGGTTGATTGGGAAAATTTGACAGTTTCGTTAAGCTTAGATGTGCTGCTTCTATACTCTAGCTATTAAGTTATATTACATCGTAGTCATCATCAGTCTCCACTGCTATAACTCTAAATAACATTAAATACGACCCTTATCCATTGTAATCCAGTCATGATTGCAAGAAACATCCAATTAGACATACCTACACTTAAACCCATCATTAACATAACGTATAGGCCGGAAATCCGCAAATAATTACAGACCAAGACAAAAACTTTAATTAATCGGAACTAGTAAAAGATACTACAATAATAAATAGGAAAACAATTAATCGCAATAACCTTTTGTTTCCGATTGTACAAAGCAATTGAAATTCTGTATTTAGCCTCGTCATGTAAACAAGTGAATTCAATTAAAAGCTGGCTATCAATTTGATTGGTATTGCCTTGCTGTTGCAGTTTTATTACACTGTAGGATGGATTTCAAGATTCTTCATGAATGAGGACACAGAAGACCAACTAGACCAAAATACTTTTGAACCTACATCTAAAGTACCTTTCTTATGGATGGAAAATGATCAAAAGACTTCGCCCGCTCTGGGTGGTGTGGGAGGGGGAGTGTAAGGCTCTAAAGCAGCGTTTTCACTAGGGGACATTTGTCCCGCGACTCTGTTGCTCGACACGAAATATACGTGACTAGCGCGAAGTCGCCCGACGTCGCTTGCGACATCTACGGGTCGCAGGACTTGCCGCAAGTCGACGATCAGCGAGCGTCCGTGTTCCGTGTTCCTCGACAGTCGCCCGACAAGCTTTGAATAGTGGGGACGTGGGTCGCTTTGTCTTCCGAATGATATAAGCCGCACTGAAAACACTACCTCCTCGGGCGACATATTGTTCACCACTGGGTAGTGTGAACAAAACAAATGTCGAGAGACATTGTTCCACAAAATCGCAAAGGAATACGGGTGATATCGCTCAACATTCACGTGATAGGTCCACGTGAATGTTGAGTGATATGTCTCCGTGACATGTCCCCTAGTGAAAACGCAGCTTTACTGACTAAAATCCACCCGTATTCCTTCAAATGACCTTTGCGTTCCAGGGCCGCGGTAACTCTTTCGAACGATTGCTCAACCCTGGCAGGAGATCTAAAGTGCCTGGAGCTGTCGTCTTCGCTGCAATCTTTCTGGTTATTGTAGTTTCGCTTGCAGAGAAGTCTCTGGCAAAGAAAAGGAAACAGTCTGGATTATGTTAATGCAATCACATGTTCTGAAAAACACTATGTAATAGGAAATTCTGAAAACAGCTGCAAAAAGATGTTTTTGTTTTCTTGGCGTTTACCGTGTTGACTACCTTTTGTAACACATGAAGAAGATTTTGGGCAGGGATTTAAATTCGACGTCATGTGTCATCCAGCATTCTTTAGCAGGCAGGCATGTGTCCTAGCATTGGGAATAGAAAAAAGGAATGAAAAACCGGCCAAGTGTGAGTCGAACTCTTACACGACGGTTTCCGTACCATAAACCGAAAAAAAAACCATTTCTTGTATGGCAGACCACTTTATTTGTTTTTATAGCGGACACACCATGTAAAAATTTCAACTGTCTACCTATTACGGTTCTTGAGATACAGCCTGCTGACAGTCGGACATCGGAGGCTTGGTAGTAGGGTTCCGTTGGTTACCTTTCGGGTACAAACCCTAAAAAGTGTTTATTGTCACAGAATTGACATGCATACATACGAATTATGCTGATTATTATGCTTACGCTTGAATCTTCTTTGATAATATCAAGCTATTGGGAAATAATATTATTTGTCCAACACACTTTAAACCACGTTTGTTTATTTACAACAATTCACAATATTCATTGAAGTTCCGATATTAATCGGAACTCGTACATCAGTGCTGTGCGTGTAGCAGTCGTGAGAACTCAGTCAGAACAATCCTCTCGTGTCCAACTTGTACAAGGTTACACTGAATCAAATCGATTGGTAACATTACACTCCTCCGAAGGGTATTAATTGAACAAGAATTCGATGGCACACTGCTGTCGACATAAAGTCTTACAATTTATGATTGAGATAACATGTTCCACAAACAAGGCTTTAATTAATCCTGTAATAAGCTTACGAACTTGACAGCTGCTGAATTTCTGCACTTTCAGGGTTATCCTGGAACGCAAAGGGCTTCAGAAGCAACACGGATGGGTTTTAGTCAGTAAGAGTCTGACACGCCTTTCCGCTCCAGCCAGAGCAGAAAAAGTCATTTGATGATTTCCCACAAAAGGTCTTCGTTAGTCATTACATTATTATTACACTCTGTCTTTCAAAACAAATAAATTAACAGAACCTTAATAACATTTTTGGGATCGTCTTCCGTTCCATCACATAGACTATTGCTAATATCGCTCAACAGTATTTTTTCGAAGGTAAATAAGTAGTAGTAGTATTTTTTTTCCTTCAGGAGAAAAAGTGTGAGATTCTTATATTTACGACATTAAAACCCACCCATGGAAGGAGCCCCGTAGCCTTTTAAAAGACGACTCTAAAACCTCCTCTGTCTAACGCCTGTAAGGCGACTTCCCGATCCCTAGCCAGACTTTATAGGGGTCTCCCCCAAGATACTGATAGCTTTTCGATCCAAATCCCCATCACTTACTACAGATAAATAATTTATCCTGCCAGATTCACGATACTCAGCAAGTACTTGTGCATGTGGCTAGCTAGAATGCCCGTGCGCTGGTGTCGTGAGAACGAGCCACACGTGCACAAGGTTGCGTGAATCAAATCAATTGTTTGCCTTCAATCCTCTAAGTACTAATTACTAAGTACTAAGTAGTACAATGTGTGCGTGGTTTTATTTTTAATAGATAGGTAGATATAAAAAATATTTAACTTTATTACCACCAATCCCGGCCGCTTGCACAACACATGACTACGCTACATTCCCGCTAAAAAGCCCGTTCCATCATCGGACCACAAGACGTACAGCGATGCGGCACCGGTACATGGTGGACGTCCCATACTCAAGCACAAAACGTTTTGGGAATACATTAAATGTGCGTACAGCTAAGGAGTGGAATTCACTGCCAGAGTCTGTGTTTCCTGATAGCTACAACCGGGAGTCTTTAAGTCAAGAGTGAATATGTTACTTTGAGGTAAGCGTGCTCCATCTTCGACCACATCATCGCTTACCATCAGGTGAGATAGTGGTCAAACGCGTGCCTATTAATAGTTAAAAAAAACGTTAATTTTTTTAATCGTGTCACTGACTCTGCGATGTTTTAACGTTTAACCTCAATCACATGATTGTATTTGCAATATCAATCAGTCCAGCCTTTTCTTTACTATGTTTGGTCGGCTTCCAGTCCAACCTGATGCAGCCGAGTAACACTATTTTACACGATACTCCCCGGCAAGATTGGTGTGAGTTTAATTCAATATATAAAAAAGAGTAGGTACACCTGCCGGTCGATTCTGTAAATATGTCGAAGTGAAGGCTTGGGTGAAGTGATCACGAGGTGAGCTGTCAATCCATACAATCAAGATGTCACGTGATCACGAAGTGAGCTGTCATTCCATCATATCAACAAGTTTGACTTTGTCTACTACACCCTAGATTGTCCTATGTAGCAGGACCAGCATATTTCCAAGCATGTTTATCATGAATATGTAATCATCTAGTTCGTAGCATGCTTGTTTACAAAGGGTGATTTTAACATTACTTATATTTTTTTTTTCTTTTAATTTACTGCCCATAATGACTGTTAAAGGTATTCAAATGTAAGACGGGACCAACGGTTTAGCGTGCTTTCCAAGTGACGGAGGAATCTCGGTATGAATGTTCACACATCCACGAACCGACGACGTCGCGCGTCGGCAAGCGTTGCTTACTACCCTGAGCGGCAGAATTTAGAGACGAGCCAAGATTGTAGAGCAAGCGATTCTAGTTTGTGGGTAAAACTATAAAATGCAGGATTTATAAAAGTTCGACATGTTATCGGCCAAGCAAGACCGTTACTGGCATGGTTTAATTAGGTAGCCTGTGATTCATAATTATACATGTATGTGTGCAACAGGACAGCACTGAGTTTACAATGTTACATACCCATCAAAATTAGAGTGAACACGCTTCTTCTGGGTAAGCTTGCTCCATCGTCCACTTTGTCACCTAGAGCAAACTCATCTCAAAAAAAAAAAAAACGTAAACTCAGTGCTGTTCTACATGCACTAGGAAGGTATGTACTGAAAATGTTACCTACCGTGCGGAAAAAAACTTCCTTTACTGCTACTACTCTACGTGATGATAGCAATATTCTCCTTGGTTAAAATAGTGATCAGAACGAACCTTTATGGCTACCATAAAATAACTTATTATGTATTTTGTTTACGTAAGTTCCAACAATTTAACATGTAAGTTAACAATACAGAAGTCATTTACTTGTTAAACGGCCATTTCAACCAATCATAACAATAATTGCTTATGGTTTTTGTTTATTTTTACACTATGCGCTAAAAATAAAAGTTTACAATTGTTCCGCATACTTTTCATTGATAGAATTTAGATGTGCACGCGCAACTGTCGAATTGTATGTATCTTTGTTAATTGACCAATATCAATAGGGAATATGCATGAACTTTTTTTTTTATTTTAATAGTTTATCTAGAAGTATACAAAAATGTAATACTAACAATGAAACAAGAATCGGAATTGACCGAAACACAAACGAGAAATAACTATTTTAAACAAATATATCTGTCCCTCTCGCGAAAACGCGATGTGTAGGTTTTCTATGGCAGATGTATAGGTGTCATAGTATTTGACGATTTGACGTCACAGTTTGTATCGGACTTCTCTTTCTAATTGTCAACTTTTAAGCTACATAACTTCATCAGTGATGAAGGTATTTTAAAAATTCTTTCATATTTGTTTACTAGAGAAAATAAGTATTTTATTTTGCAAATAAAAAATTGCATGCATATTCCCTATTAAAACTTGTGATGTTGTTTAATTTCTCAGCGATCACTGTCAGTCATTAGCGGCTCCTACCCATCGTATCTTAGGTCAACAAGACGTTCAGAAAATCATCATCATACTCCTAACTTATTCTGAACTGTTTAAGAATCGTTCGGGTTTGAATTGGCAGTAGATGACCAATATTTACCTGACTACCGCGAAGCAAAAGGATTATTATTTACATCATAGTTTCTACCGAAAACCGACCACTTCTTGGACATGGATCTCTCCCAAGCGTTGCCACATCGACCGGTCCTGTGTGCCTCACATCCATCCAGCCGGATTCCGGGCTTCTCTAGGCCATCGGTTTACCTTGTGGGAGGCGCGCGTATTTTATAAGTAGTGGTGTTTAAAAATTATGTGTTAGCTGCTCAAGCTATAATATCGCTTATTGTATTATACTTACCTACTACCTACTGATACGATCAACCCGCAGTTTATCAGCGTGAATGTCGAAAATTATCCGAAGGGAACACACTCCCAGAATAAAAAGCCTATGTTAGCCTTGTGTTAATCCAGGGTGTCAGCTTCCTGCATACCAAATTTTATCAAAATTGGTCCAGCCGTTTGCGCGTGAAGAAATAACAAACGTACACACACACACTCACTAACTTTCGCCTTTATAATATTAGTGTGATATATTAGTGTGAAGTGTGATACTTACTTACTACCTACTGATACGATCAATCACATGAGAGTGCGCTCCTACCTCCCAGTATCCTCACAATATTCAAAATACTTTGTTATTTTTTGGATTAACTCGTAATACTAAGCATATTTTATTCATATACACATACAACATAACAAAAAGACGATCATTTTGCCATTTGTCACGGCCGGGTGACACCCGAGCAGCCTTAGCTCAAGGCTAGTGCAACCAGACACTCAGGAGATATCCATTTCTTGTTATGTAATAATCATAACTATTATGTAGTAAACTAAAGTTTTCAGTCACAGAAAACTAGAGTTTTTTTTTTAATTTCAGGGAATATACAAGGTGGAGACGACGATACGACAGTAGGTAAATCAAAAAACTGGCAATATTGGTTCATACGAATATGTTGTCTCTATCACAAATTATGTTACTAACTGCAACAGACTGTTTGGACAATTTCATCAGAATAGTAGACACTATCCTTGACTATATGTAGTTTGATTTTTTTTGACGTTTATGTAGGAACCTAATTGGGAAGTTTGTTTTTAATTTCGGTGACAGAATTTGTAATAGTTTCAAAATATTCCTATGAACCAGTATTGCCAGTGTTCTCATTTATTGTCGTATCGAAGTCTCCTCATTGTATAGCTACATACACGTTACGTAAATATATTTCAGTAACCAGACCAGAATTTAGCATGCATTTATCTGCCAGATGAGTTAACTGGTATAGAATGTAGCATTGTCCGAAACATCTGCACTTAGATCAAAAATTAATAAAATATTAAATCATTCCAATCCATTATCATGAACTCAAGTATCGACTTTAGCTTTGTGTTTATTTGGTAAATTTTTAAATAACCACTTATATAGCAAGGGCCTTAAAAATTATAGATTTACCCATAATTTTACAATTACGAGTACCTATCTCTAATTCTGAATTAAAATATCGAGGTAGTGAACCTGAAACTGTACTAGGTAGTACTACTCGACTTTATCCATGTCAGTGAAATAATAACGTCGTTAAGGCTGCCTGTCCATTGATGCGGAGCGAGGCAATGGAGCGGAGCAACAGAGTAATGCGGAGCGGAGTTGTGGACTGTGTCTGTCAATTCATGCCGAGCGAGGTAGTGCGGAGCGGAGTTGCGGACTGTGCGGAGGTCAAGTTACAAGTAATTTGAGCGTGCGGCCATTTTTTTCCACTTCCCCGCTCCGTTGCCTCGCTTCGCTTACCCGCTCCACTGCCTCGCTCCGCTTTCCGGTTTTGTATGAATTTTAAAACTAGTTCGCAAATCCCTGTTAACCGAAGTGGAGTAGAGATTTTATGTAATTCCATTGGTTAATATTGGCATAGCTCCACTCCGCTCCTCTCCTCTCCGCTCCAGTGGACAGTCAGCCTTAGCCTGCTAGATTTAACACCTTTTTTCCCTGCCCCCATCGAAAGGGTTTAAGTACGAGATCTGTGTCTTTTCAGGAATGCCCATATAAAAGCTCATAGTTCAATTACTTTTTCAGATTAGAGCAGAAGCTCCTGATAACAGTCACGAGAATTAAAACGTGCATGATTACAAGTAAATATTTATTATTCGCATGGGAAATAATACAAATAACACATTGTTCATTCACCCGGAAGATCACGCAATATCATTAATTTCCGTAGTGGACAGTGTTTTTGTTTATGTACATACCTACAACTTGAGTAAATAACTATGGTAGTGAATGGGATTTATTTTTCATGATTAAAGATATTGCCTTTACGTTATATATCATACCTAATTATAAAGTACAGCAAGGAGAAGGTCTTGGCTAAATAATAACAGCCACACGGGTCATACTTCAAGGTTAAGCAACGCTTGCCGAGGTTGGTCTGTGGATGGGTGACCATCTTGACATACCGAGACTCCTTCCTAGGAAAGCATGCTAAGCCTTTCTTCCAGGCTGTCATTTGTAGTTCTTTGGTAGTAGTTATGGATTGCCAGAAGCCAGAAAATCTGACACCAGTCTTGCCTAGAAGTACGTGTAACCGAGTTTTTTTTGGGTTGTGTAGGTCTGAAAGGCAGTCACTCTACATAAAATACTGGTATTCAGCTGAATCCAGTTTGACTGGAAGCCTAGCCCAATATGGTTGGGAAAAGGCTTAGCAAATGATGATAACGTTCAGCAAGAATTAATCGTAAATCAATTCCTGTAACAATTTAATGAAACTTGAAACCTTTGCATATGTATACTTATGCAAAATACCTAGGGTATTTTGCATAAGTATAAAATAATATAAAATATAAAATTTTGTATAAATCTAAAAAAAGGTTTGACAACTTTTTCAAACGAAAAGGGAAAGAGGCAGAGAGAGCAATTTAAGTGAAAAATCACTCTCTTTTGTGTCTCTCGGTGATCAAACCGCATCGTTTAGAAAGCCTGTGGCTATCGCTTAAAGTTGGCTTAAAAAAAAAAAGCACTCGTAAGAGCCCTTTTTTTTTTTTTTTAAGGATGGGAAATCATCAAATGACTTCTTCCGCTCTGGGTGGAGCGGAAGGGCGTGTCAGACTCGTACTGACTAAAACCCATCCGTGTTCCTTCTAAAGCCCTTTGCGTTCCAGGGCCGCGGTGACTCTTTCGAACAGATTCCGCAACCCTGGCAGGCTTTGGCCCTAGCGGGCCCCGTCTTTTATGCTGACATCAGATCTCTTTGAGGCGCGCGTGAAACACAACGCGCCATCGACCCGGGCCTGGTGGTGATCGGACAGCGAGCCACCCAATGCTCGCTGTCCGCAGGCCCGCGCCTACGGTGGCCGGGGATCGCCCTGCGACTCCCGACGCCCGGGGCGTCTTCTTCTGTTGCGGCGGTTGGGGCGAAGGCCTTGCCTTTCCCTCGCGCACTCGTTAGAGACCTACTTCTACCTAATCGTAGAAGTGCGGGCGGAGTGAAAATTGTTGTTTATGAACGCGTTGCTGGGTGGAAATAAACGCATTAATACATAGATACTGCAAAAAGGTCTTTTACATAACTGAAGCATCGGCCAGTGAGACGGTTTGTGCGTGTGCCTTTGGCGCATACGTCCTGTGTCGATTTTGCATTAAACTTTCTTCCTTTCCAGCTCATTTAATTTTGCATGATAATAACACGTACAATATGGTCCTCGAAATAAATATAACAGGTCGAGTTCAATTGTAAAATAAAGTCGATTTCAATGATATATTTATATGATGTCGATTTCAAATCGATTCGTAATTTTCTAATTTCCCAAAAGCCTACCGCATGGCTCGATAAATTTCGGATTCAGGGGGAGGATACGCCCGGGTGTCAGCACTGTGAGTATCGCCCGGAGAACACGGTGGAGCATACGGTGGAGGTCTGCCCTGCTTGGGCGGAGCACCGCCCGTGTCCTTGTCGAGGCGATCAGCGGCGGTTTGGGAAGCGGTCACCTTCTTCTGCGAAGCACTAATGCTAGCGAAGGAGGAGGCGGGCCGCGCGAGGGAGAGACAAGGCCTTCGCCCTTACTTCCGCTATAAAAGAAGACGCCCCGGGCGTCGGGAGTCGCAGGGCGATCCCCGGCCACCGTAGGCGCGGGCCTGAGGACACCGAGCTTTGGGTGGCTCGCTGTCCAGTCACAACCAGGCCCGGCCAGGCATGGCGCATAGTGTTCCTCGCGCGCCACAAAGGGATGTCAGCATAGGAGACGGGGCCCGCTAGGGCCAGAACCAGGGCCAGGGTAACGGAATTTTTTCGAAAGAGTCACCGCGGCCCTGGAACGCAAAGGGCTTTAGAAGGAACACGGATGGGTTTAAGTCAGTAAGTAACTGTATAAAAATCTGTTCAGTAATTTTTGAGTTTTTCGAGTACAAACAGACAAACGTGGCGGGGACTTTGTTTTATAATATTGTACTGATGATGATGATACAGACGTGATGCCACGTTTAAATATAAAGTTGATGGTTTTCTGCCATTCAGAAAAATTTGCGATGTTCAAATCCAAATCTTTATTGCACTTCCTGGAGGTCTTGGTAGGTCTCCTTCAGCTTTAAATATGAATGTAGACCACAATTTGTAACTTTTTGTTTTCACCATCTATTAATCAAGGGGTTTCTACAAATGCGTCATAAGCTCAAAGAAGAGATAAAACATTCGTTAATTTTATTTTCTTCCTCAATAAGCCCGAATGTGGCAAGTTCGATTTACGTCAATTACCGTTATGTTGTTATTATGACAAGTTTTACGTACTTCTACAAATTAAAATTTTGATGGGTGGGTACTAACATAGTATAAGCAATTTACTAACAGAATCGTATTGTGACTAATGATGGTCAGTCAGGTAGCCAACTGGCATAATATGTAATTAATTTCCTTCCTCGTCTTATCTCATCGTCTAACGAGACTAATTTGCGTCATAGAGTACTCATGACGTAAATTAGACTCACTGGCATCAATGATCAAATTCAGAATATTTTATTGCAAATTCAAAACCTACATAAGCACGAATGAAATGTTAGAAACTAGTGCACGGTTGCAATTGTGCATTTCCTATGGTGAAGAACTGACAACAAAATCCATTTGGCATATGTGATTGTGTTTTTAGCCCTAATTGTAATTTGGATATGTGAACAGTATTCATTATTTTATGATTTTTCCTGTTTTCCAAAGATCACCATATTTCCCTGAATATGAATAACAACTACGAGTGATAAAAGCCATGGTCTCTCATGTTTTTTCCTGTTCATATCAAATCCTTGGTTCCGATTTTCACTTGCACGCTTCCGGCATTTCGTTACGCATCGGATTTTCAAGGTTTGTTGCAAACGTTCTTATAATAAAAACAAATCGAAACATTGATACCATTTCATTTTCACGATAATGATACAAACAAATTTTGAAATTGGTTATCCAATTTGTATTACTGAAATTGTAGAAATAATCTACAATCATGAATGATGCAAGCAACGAGTCTGTGTGCAAGATGTATTACAGTTCTAAGTAAAATCAAATTCATGCAAGTATACAAAAACTGTGGGTCACAAAAAATGCGTTAAACAAAAAAAAAAAAATCTGAACTATTCCCCATTCCTTTTAGATTCCGCTAAATGAACTTCCTCACACCATTCACCAATCCAAAACAATACTAAAATCTCAGTATCAATTTTGGCACGTCCGTTCTTCACAAACACGACAAAAGAAAGCGGCAAACTTTTGTCTATGCTTCTATTGCAATCATGGGCCATATGTTCAAGATAAAAAAAAAATGGCGCCAAACGTGAAAGGCGTCGATCTGCTTGTGCAAGTATACAAATGCTTCGGTTTTTTTCGACCGTAAAATTAGAGAACTGGACTGAGCGTTCCCATGTTTGGCTGTCAAGTGACTACTGATTTTATCCTCTAGACAAAAACAAAAAGAAACATTTTATAGATTAGCCAAAGTACGAA
The DNA here is from genome assembly GCA_002192655.3 of Mamestra configurata. Classification (NCBI taxonomy): domain Eukaryota; kingdom Metazoa; phylum Arthropoda; class Insecta; order Lepidoptera; family Noctuidae; genus Mamestra; species Mamestra configurata. The sequence continues at coordinate 1,191,842 of NDFZ01005487.1, forward strand.
CATCTTTCATGGGGTACTGTGTTAAATGTTACAACAAAATACCTTGTGACATATTAGAACTAAATGAAAGAAAATTTAAAACTTACATTAAAACCACACTTTGTAAACAAGCATATTACAAACTAGATGATTATATTAAAGATAAGAATGCTTGGAAACATGCTGGTCCTGCTCCATAGGACAATCGAGGGTATAGTAGAAAAAGTCAAACTTGTTTTATTTACTGGTGTACTTTCAGGTTTTTAATATGTAATTTAACTCACACACTGATCCATTGTTTTTAATTATATTGTAAATATGTGAGTACCATGTCCCTTACTAGCAAACTTAATTTTATCTCTGCTGGTATTGCTTTGTTGTACCTATAGTATATAAGTGTGTGCTGTATATTAGTGTAATGTTGGATGCATTGTGCTCACATAATATAATCAATTGATCAATGTACCTATGTATACAAAATATTGTAAAACTTATATTTGAAAAGAGTAACTATGGAGTTTCTTGTCCGTTCTTCTCCATAAGAATCTACTTTTTGCGAATGGACAACTAGAGTCACTTATATTTTAATTTTAAACTGTAAATTTGACGTTCAAAAGTGCCTTTTAATGGTCTAGTTGAAATAAATGAATTACTTTGACTTTGACTTTGACTTTGAGACAGACAGACAGGGTGAGAACTCTCTCACCCTGTCTGTCTGTCTCAAAGTACAGGATCGCTTTGACTCCAAAGCGATCCTGCGGTCAGTTGGCCCGCGGTAAGTAAGTTGTCTTATTCTAGAATTCTGATTGGTCCACATCACAGGTCAGTGCCAGCGACCTGTCGAAAAGAAACGGCTAAAAACCGCACATTCACTTTGTCTCTTTTTACGGGTCAATTTTGTGACGGTAATGCTCAGTCTAGTTCTCTAAATCTAAGTTTCGACAGTCCATCAGTCAGGCTGAACACTATCGTGTTTCAGTGCATTTAAAACAAAAGGGTTTTTATCTGACAGTTGGCGCCAGTCGGAAACCCGACATATTTGTCGGAGAATTATCACCACACTGGAGGTCAATATAGTTTCCGTTGGCCACCGGATTTTTGTAAACTGAATGTGCAAATAATGTTTTGCTATTATTAGTTATTGAATGTGCAAATGAGTTGGGTATACCTACTAAGACCGTTGCAGATGTTGATGCTTTTGAAAACCGCTCGTTCTGGGTTATAGTGGGTCCACACGACACCGACTTTTGTCTGCGCAGACTTTGAACTCAGACATACAATACCATTTTTATTAAGAGTTCAAGTCTGCGATGACAGAAGTCGGTGTTGTGTGGACTGTCCATTAGTTGGAAAAAACAGATCGTTTCGAAGTTTGTATTATTTTTATTGTATGTTTTCTTTTTTTGTTAAAAGGAACTAAAATGCGTTTACAGTGTTATATATTATAAATAGGTCGATTTAAATTTAATGATGTCTGTAAAGTTCGTTTTTGGCATACTTTACCTCATCCCCGCTATCGCATGAATTTCCTACAACGCAGCTAACTCGCGGAGTGTTCCGAACCGTCATCATCAAGTTTGATTGTAGCTGTGATTGTATGTAATAGACCAAGCTAATCGTAGGAACCGAATGATATGTGCTTGTCTAGCCAATCGTCAACGTATTTTGGTAATCCTTCAACCATCAATCGTTTCTTGATGAGATTTTATCTCTACCAGATACCTATTTGCAAAATCATTCAAACTAATTAATCCAGCTGTGCAATCATTGTTTTTAAAGTATTTTTATCGGAACTCGATAAAATCAACCACGGAACGAAAGGTTCATTGGCGACTTGACGAGTCGTCCTTCCGACGGGTTTTTCATTAGCAAAATATCAATGGAGTGTGAAATAAAATGGCGAGCCATTGTCCTTTTGAATGGACTGATGATGATCATTGTTCTGCTGTTGAATGAGTTGCCGAATCAGGTACAAAGTCTTTAAGTACATTTTAGAATGTTTTTTCCTCAAAGACCATCACGGAGACCTACGTTCGATGTGCTCAACGATGCGGAGGACCTGCTGGGCGCAAGATTGGCTCTGAAGCCGAACTGCTCGGGGGGAATCAGGCTCTTGGCTTCAACGTAGTCCTTGAGTCACTTATAAATAAGCCTCTCGTAGATTTTAACTAGGCCGCTGTGCAGACTGATGGGGCGTTAGCTGGTCGGGGAGGACTTGGGCTTTCCTGGTTTAGGAATACCGATGACGGTAGCTCCTTTCCACGTTTGTGGGAACATGTTGTTGGACAGAGCGCCATTGTAGATGGCGGTCATTGTGATTATTATGACTTATGACACAAGATAGAACAAGAATAAGACAAATGCCAAATACGGGAATTGAAAGAGACCTTAGTCACTTTTAAACTCTAGGCAGAGATCCTCTGAGTTGAGTTGGTTCCTTCTCAGTGTTGCCAGATAGGTAATACCGAAGTCATTATTTATTTTTACGTGTTGGTCTCTATCTATTGTTTTTGTAACACTATTATTGCAGCTGTAATAAATAAAACTATAAAACAAACAGCGGATATCGCCCTTATCATCGGAGTCCGACAGTAAATAAGCAGAACCCGGATTTCCATTTCAGTTCTCATATAAATATAAATTTTATTTTATCCTTATTTTGCGCATCTGTCCTTAATTTTTGTTAGGACAACATTTAATCTGTTTAGGCGGGTGGCAACATTTTACGATATTTTAACGTCAGTCCTTAAATTTGAAGTCGTAAAACTTTAGAATGTTATTTTATGACTAACTATATTTTATCCTATTATAATAATAATGCTTTGGACATAATTTATTTACCGAAGAATAAAAGATAACTTGATTATGTTGTGTAATCAAATTTTAACGGTCGGAACAGGACGAGATAAGTGACAATAGAATTATATAAATCGCCTACTTTGTATTATAATTTATTCTAAACGATACGGGCTTAGAATATGAATGTGTTTCTGGGGTGTGGAGTTATTTCTCAATGAATGAAGGTAAAGTACCATGATACTCGCATTGATATTGAATGGCCCCATACCAGCGCTGCGTTATTTATTTTTTAGATATCGCAACATAAGCTGAGATAGGGACCATTTTGGCACACATAATTATTTTATGTTTGTTACATAATATTACTGTTTAGTTATTAATTTAATTTTATTGTTTTGTTTGTCTTGTGCGAGTCCCAAATAAACATTTTTCTTTTATATTTTAATGGGCACAATTTTGGCCTTAACTTTTGTATCAAGCTTGACCCAAAGTATGTATCAACCTTTAAACACATATACAACCCATTTACATAAAGTGGAACGAAAAATCAGACATCTAACTTGAGAAATGTATATCCTAATCCACTCCGTCATATGAACTTTGTATACTGTCACGAAAGGAATCCGTCTTTCTGACACCCGATAATGTTTTTGATAATAATCTGTGTTGACATTAGAAACTGGCTACCAACGCGAGTCCTCCAAAATTAAAAAAAAACACGGACCATAAATCATCCATAGATTATAAAAAATGTAAATAAAAACTCTGATGCTAATCGTTTCGCTGGGTTCCTGAGGCTACCTGTTTTCTATCGTCACTTTTTTAGAAAAAAGGTCCATCCCTGTAGTATCGACAACGAATTTTAAAATTAATGTTTATTGTTATTGAATTATCGTTGATCAGGAATTAAGGATTGTAATAGAAATATAATTTAATTTATATTTGATTTTTGTGTTCTGATACTCCTCTGAATTAGTACTTTGGAAGCTTATGATTTTTTTGTAACTAAAAAAGGTTACAGGGATCCAGGATAAAACTAATTAACTACCAATCATATACAACATGATTTGATAATCATCATCCATAAATATTTCAGGCTTTAGTTATCAGATCACATATATCGTGTATATATGCAAAATTTCTCAAAATGTTAAAATCTGCTGATATCTATACTATTATTCTATATACTATTTGTCAATTATTCGAACAAAAAATGTATCGAGATTATTTCACATAAATCATGTATTTGATCGATACTTACCTCCTGAAAAAAAATTGGATAGTTAAGAATTCAAAGGCATCCATTTATTTTCAGGAGGTAAATAAAACCCAATAGTAGATTCTCAATCATCATATCAGCCAATTGCCGTCTACTGCTGAACGTAAGCCTCCCCCAAAGAGTGCCAAACATCCCGGTTGAGCAGTCCGCCTCCTTCTTCAAATCATCGACCCATCGTGCCGCAGGAGGTCCTACACTACGTTTACCCATACGCGGTCTCCACTCTAACACATGTCTGTACTTCCACTTCAATATGCAAATTCTACGCACAATGTTGGTGACTTTATTTCTCTGGTGAATGACTTCGTTGCGAATTCTATCTATCTAAGATCTACGTCTGGTTGATTGCTCATTTCTAGTTTGTTACACAATGGTGTTCATCATATCTGTGGCACCTGTCTACTCTTTGGTCAAGCACTCATAAGTCATGTTCCAGAAAGTATTATTAATACCAGCACTACAGTTAAAAGCTCTAATTAAAGCTTGTTATCGTTTAGCAGCTTAGTGCAGCTGCATTCAATTTCAAGCGCAAACGTGTAACGTTTCAAATTACATGCACAGCACATGTTTGTTGAAACAATGTATAACTGTGAAAAATGTTCTTTTAAATCACTTGCTTATGCCATCGGCTTCGGGCAATGGAATAACGGGCTCTAGACATCGATTTCTGAAGTATCGGTTAACGTAAGGGACATTTACCCAAAATGCCAAAATGTAATGTGTATGTAAATTGGTTTTAAGTGGCATTTATCAAAAATGCTAAAATGTCCCTTACGTTGATTGATACTTCTGGCATCGACAAAATGACATTCAATCGTCGAAAGCGATTGACAAAATGTCTAAAACTCAAAATATTTAAGATAGCCCACGACCCATACCTTTTGATATTAGTTATCATTTGTGAAATTTCAACCAATCATAGAAATATAAAGATTGTTTTTCTCCTTTCTTATATCTATGGCCAATTTTTATTTCTTAGGGCCAATTGTACAAATTTTTAAACAACGTTCGCATTCACATCTCAGTCGCAATCTTTTAAAAAAGGCCTCGCTAAATAATTAGTAGAATAGGTACTCAGATAGGTATCTATTCGTTCAGCGGATTTGGCGTGAAATTGTAACAAACAAACAGAAAGACTGAGTAACTTTCGCTTTAATGTATTATTTGGAAATGATTAATATTTAATTCTTAGAACAACACTTGTTAACTTCACACCTTCACGAACATTAATCTTGTTTCTAAACAAATATCCTTCTGATTTTGATTCCCAGAAAGATTTGTCGAAAATCCGACCTCCATCACATGTGACGGTTTCATGTTTTCTAAAGGCTTTTCAAAGGAGATTCAACCCTAACTCTATTTACTCAAAGTCGGATACAGATAGGCCGTGAAGTTATAAGTGCATCCTGCATACGTGATCAAGGGGCGAGCTCCAAATATAAAAGTTATGTCCTTGGGAACTGAGTCCCCTTTATAGAGAATTAAACACAATAAGCATGTTTTAAAAATCGTCAGAATGTGGTATTTTCGTGTGTCATAAAGTTTTCATCCCCTTTTGTAGACCGCTCGGCTTTGTAACATTTTTGTTACATTTTATTAGGGCCGTTAATTTGTGACCTTTACAAAGTTTATAGTTTTGGGTGTTAAAAGTCTGATCTTAAGTTATGATTATGATATGTTCTACTTTATAAAGGTGAGCAATTGTTTGTATCTTTTATAGGAAATTCGTTGATCCAGTGACCCTACATATAGCGCCATAAAATAACTATTATACATTTATTTTTTATCTAATACCGCGGCTCCACTCAGCTGTCGACTTGTCCAAAAAGACAAGCCGCCATTGTTTACTGTGTTTGCTAATTGATCATTCTACTTGGAAGGTGAGTGCATCGATATACAAGCCAATCAATGTTTTAAGTAAAATTTTCGCTATGTAGTTTGCCTTATACTGAAAGAACACCCTAAGCACGAGCTTTAAAACTTACTCGTTCACGTTAATGTAGTGATGCTTGTACACGATGCAAGTATGGAGCAAGTCAAGGCTCGGGTTATTTGCGCGTTCAATATTCATGCACAAGTTTATCGCTTGTGCTTGTACACGGTGCGAGTAGCTGGAGCAAGTAAAGCGCGGCCTACTTCTTTCTTCACAAAAACTATTTGAAACAAAACAACAATTAAAATTGTGCGGGTAGCCCGCTCGCGTCGCAGATCGCGCGGCGATCTTGCGCGGGCGGGTAGCTCGCGTTAGACGCGCGAGTCGCTGGACCCGCTCACCACCTTTCCGTGGAGCTTATAACCTGAGCAAGTACCTCAACATGCATCGCTTGTGTATTTATTAAACTGAACGCGGATAATGGAAAACTTCTTTTAGCCATTCGATTTAATGAAGCGAACGTTATGCTATCCAAAGCTGTTTCTAACGTTGTTACTACATTTTAAAAAACATGGCCTTTCAAAGCTCAAAACAAAATTCATCAACAAAGTCTACCTATCGCTTAACAAGGCAACTGAAGGTCTTCAAAACATTGAACGCAAGTTACTCAGTCCAAAAATATTCATACGTTCATATATTGATGTCTCCGGGACATATTAATCAATATGCGAGGAGCATACAAATCCAAAGGGTTACTAAAACCACCGCAGCGTCTTATTTCAACACTGATGAATAACTTTGTCCCATACCATTCACGATAACTACACCAAATAACAAGACCATCCCTGCCAGGGTCCCTAACCTTTAAGTCAAAGACGTAGAGTTCGAAATACAATGAAAATGACTTTCGGAAGTGTCGTTTAAAAGTTTGTAAGCCATGTCCTTCAGTTTACTAATACCAGTTGCTTATTCAGATGTTCCCCTCTTGTAATAAATTAAGATTATGGCAGATTAAAGCGTAAGCTCTAAAAGCCAGGTATTTGTTATATTAACTGTGAGATATGGTTGTTATGTTATGGCTTAAAGAAGCCGAAATTATGTTGGTAGCGCTTACACAATGTAAGGTCGTCAAAATCATTTAAGTAAGTACATGGGATTTTGGAGCTTTAGGTGCGTTCAATTGGTGTTGTAACTATATGTATTGGTGAAAAATTCGATATTAAAAAAATAAAAGGAAAAGTGTTATGAATAAATTCAGAATCCGTCGTCTCTGGATGGGAAGCTTTAGATTTTATTTGGACCCTAGTATATTTTCTAGTCTTTGTAGCTTTGTATTTCCAACTTAGATGTCTCTATGAAAACATGGCTTCCATATCGATACGAAATATTAAAGGCATGTACAACAAATCAGAATAGTATTAAATACACATGTAGGTACTTAGAAAAGGATTACAACGCAGAAAACTATACTGTTAAAGAAAATAGTTGAAGTTTGCACTTTTGCAAGAAGAAATGGTGCAGCGGTTGAAATCGTGATGGTGGGTGCTGATGAGGTGCTGGTACGTTGGTGCTGAGGAAGATGAAATAAAACGGCGGACAAGTAGAATTGATGTTTGTATTGATTGGACCAGTGTCACAGATGGAAGAAAGAAAAAATTGCCACAGTTTATCTGATAATTTGCATTTTTATGTTGGTGTTGCAATATTATGAATTGAATTATCCAACAAGGAAGAAGCAGCATAACACACAAAAAGGTGAGACTTAACACGTATTTCTTCGATTACGAAATACTCAGGCAGTTAAGTACATTTACGGAAACAAAGTGTTGAAAGTGACAACAGTCTGGCTAACCACACATCACTTTCTACCCATTAAGTCACTTACAATGGGTTATTTTGCCAGTCCCTTGTCTTTAGGTAAAGGTAAAAACATAGTGTATTGTTGAACAAATTTTTACAAGAATATGCCCGAAGACTAGAGTTGTCGACGACTGAATCAGTTTAATTGGCGACACGGTAACAATTATATTTATTTATTTTATTTCTTAAGAAAACTTACAGCTAGGATACAGATAGTTGACAGTAAGTGAAAGAAGGCCAATTAAAAGTTTTCACTGACAATGTTAGGGTAGCACAAGAAACAGTAGATAGGCAAGAGAAAGTAAGAATTAGTAAGCACTTAAATTATAGAATGAAAAATGAAAATGAAGAATTAAAAAAAAAAGGTCTTCAAAGAAGTTTTATACAGTATTTTTTTTAGTTTCGGAACACTGGTAGAGAACAAGTCAAGATCATTAACACTCTGACACAACGAGTTGTAGCTCTTATTATATAGAGTTTTGTCGATATTTGCACCGCTCAGAACATGCAGAGGTCGCTGATTCCTTTAGGTGAAGGATGGAACACGCAGCCCAATTTTGCTCATCAGTTCAGAACAGTCGATTGGACCATTTGACATATAGTTGTTAAATACTTACAAGCTTATTGCCATCAAGAATTCTTGACAAGCTTTCATTGGCATTTCCTCGTGCTCTATACTTAAACGTATGGAAATTGAAATAATCGGGAATTCCGGATTCATGCACCTGACAATTTACAACGTGACAATTGTCTTGTATTTCCTGTGTCTCTGACACCACATCAGCAATCAGCTTTTCAACAACTTTTCTGATTACTTTATCTTTTATTTAGAAACGAGCTCAATTCAATCGATACAAAATAACAAAATGTTAGGGATTTGGTATCATATTGGTCGCGAAAATATCGGCGAAAATTATGCGAATGATTTTCGCATGCTTTTCGGTGACTGTATGTTAATTGGTCTAGCTCAGGGGTCGGCAACCTTTTAAGACAGAAGAACCAAAATTTACAATTTTCAAAATTTTCCAGTATTTTTTAGTTGGCTTCTCTCTTTACTTTTTATTATATTCATGCAAGAGAACGCTTTTGCGCACGAATATGTCGGCCCAATAATTGCCAGCACTGAAAATGTCAACTTCTTCACCTCACTGTAGCATTGTGGAAGACTATTCCATACACCGAATATGAGTGCTCAACTCGCGGGATTACTTCTAGAACTGTCCACTTATTATGCACGACGTGCATGCATTTCTGGACTCCAAAAACTCCAAATCTCCAAACTTGCTCTTGAGTTCAGTGAATTTGTCACTCCACAAGTCTTTGCTTTTTAAATCCAGCATTTGCATTTGAAACGATCTAGTATCAATTCTTTTCGTATGGAACTGGAGAGCCGCAACATTACATCGAAAGAGCCACATGCAGCTCGCAAGCCGCAGTTTGCCGAACCTTGGTCCAGCTAGGTCTTCTTGTAGCACCTACCTATACGCGTAGCCTGTGCCATCATGAACTATTGATCGTATTTTTTCATGTATTATTCCGATCACTCCTTTATCTGTTTCAATAACATTCTTAGTCACAATCGATCGCAGAGGTCATTGTTCCAGATCGTAATTATTTTGTACTGCGACCCAAATAATGACCTGAAATTGAAGGTGTGGCACAACTAGGTTAGCGTTACATTGTGTCCATTATTTATTAGAAACATTGGGCTTTTACTATCTATTAATCATCATCATACCAATCGAGAAGCTCAGAGAATGCTGCTGCCCATTCTCTGGTGAATCCCTTAGTCGCCTCTTACGACACCCACGGGAAGTGATGGGATGGTGCTATTCTTTAACGTCGTACACCATATCTATTAACATCCTTCCATTAATAAAGCCAAATCAGAAACTAGCTGCTGCCAGCGGCTCCGCTAGCCAGAATGTCGAAAATTATCACTAGAGAACATACTCCTGGGACAAAACACTAATGAACATTATGTCCGTATTCCAAGACATGTTATACGCATAATATTATGCTAGTTGCATTCAAATCTAAGGCGTGAAGAGGTAAGAAACAGACAGAGATCATTTCAAAATCGCTACGAAGTATTTATGAAGTAAAAAAGAAGTAAAAAAAGTATCTTTATATATTAGCAGATATAAAGATACTTTTTAAAGGTTTTTGCTTCAGGCTTCACAATGGCTACTTGATAAATACCACTTTCTTTTGGAGAGCAGTTCAAATCGATCATATATTATGGAGTGTTATTAATAACTTTTCTTCCATCAAACAATGAGTTCTTGTGTTTGTTTGTCTTCATAGACATCGTTGGACTTTCTATAATAATTAAAAATGAAAATAATGAATGGAATTGATCGTTCGGAGCAGTGTTTTCTAAACAGCCTAAGGCGACCTCGAAGTACTTACTTTTGGAAACATTATTCTAAGATAGATCATATAGGTTCAGTAAGGTAAATATTTAGGTCCATGTTATCTTTGGTACCTTGGGTGTAAGTCCTTGCATTATATCCTGCTTACCATTGATTGATGAGTAAGGGGCACCAATGTGTCCTGAGCCCCTGTTCCTTATGTTTCGCTACTCGGTTAAAATCGGTTTCAAAGGTTCGATATCGTTTAATGACTTCATTCAACGATATTGAACCTTATGACGATTTTATTCAATTAAACGATTTTGACAGATTGCGATTGTTGCTCAAAAATTTGTAGAACTGGCTCTCAAGTCACTGTCAAATTTGTCTAGCTGTTCAATTAAATGCCGGGATGTCACTAAGGCAGCTGATTAAACGGTGCCGTTCAACAAAAAGCTAGCCTTTTTTTTAAAACGTAGCACTAGGAATTTCTTCTGTATCGTGGGTGCGTTAATAAACATAGAAACTCACATACACAAACAGCTTTTAAACGGCTGATTACGCTAGTTGGGTGCGACATTTACAAAGCAGAATATCAGGTTCATATGAGGATAAAAATGGCCACTTCCAACTTTGGTAAGAGACACATCGCAAATTGATTGTTTCGTGTTCAAATCTATCTTTAGTAACGGCAATGGTGTGTTGTGTTTCCTTTACTTGTTTTGCGTTTGCCTGTAATGTAACGTTTCAGATTCGATTTATAGCATTACATTACAGTACTGCCTCCCTGACTGACGAGCATTCGCCTATATGTAACATTAGATTCGATTTTGAGCATTTAGTTGATTCCACAATGTCAGACGAAGCGGTGTGCATTGATGTTATAAGTTGTATCAAAATATTACACATTGTATCATCAAGTTGCGCAATGTAATACTCGACTCTGTAACGTTACATTACAGGCAAATGCTCCAAGTGAGGGAGCACCTTTATACCAAATAAATGCTCTAACTATCTTACTAAAAGCCACCGTGTCTTACCCGGTCCTATTCAATTTGTAACGGCTCATACACATTTCGTACTTAGTCGTAATAAACATAAATATAACTTCGCCTCACTTTCCCTCTTATACCATCTTGCTAATAAATTCAAGTGTAGTAACACTTTTGTTCTACTATTATCGTAAACTGTGACCAATTATATACCTTGAGATGTTTATGACAGCGCTGCTTCACCAGCGAACTGTCAAAGAAACGTCAAACTCACTACATTTAAATTTAGTTCGTTTCGCGCTTACCAAGACCAAAATGGTTGCCATTGTCTTTGCTAAAGGTCACAGGTAGGTGCGTACTCCAAAGTTATTATTGCCAATTCATACTTTCGACATTGTGATATTGCTAAAATAAATCGCAAAAGAAAGTAGGAAATGAAAGGTGGTCCAACATAAATAAATGTCATTTTTATCTCGCGGCTTTATAGAGGCGGGCAAAGGAAATTTTTATTATTAAATCTTGAGGCGCTGGAAATGCCAAGTGGCAATTCGAATTCTATTTCATAGGAGATGGAAAAGAAATTGGTTATCATTTTAATATCAGGGAGCATATTAGATAATGCTTATGCAAATGATAACTTTTCATGCATTATCCTTTTATCAATGTTGGTCAGACATTCTTATTCTTAATCTTTACACAATGAAGATATAAAATTGAATTATCGGTTTTTTGAGACCAAATATTGAGGTTAAAGGTAGAGCTATAAATATATAACCAATTGAGGTCAACATTGTTAGGTACATACATATTTTTGTTACCTAGCAGGGCCGCTATTAATTTATGACTTTTGAAATCAATACCTATGACAAGCAATATACGGTTTAAAATGAAACAAGTAAATCTTGATGAGTCAGCTTGTATTATGATTCAAAATGCACTCACTAAAGGCACTGATTAATTTCAACTTCTACAGCATTTAAAAGCTCCCAAACAAACAACTTGAATTATTGTTTTTTTTTTTTTTTTTTTTTTATTGTCCGTAAAAGTTTCCAATGCGTTCAATGGCAAAACGTCAGAAATAAATCAGATGAATCATGATTCGTATGAAGATAAATAATAATCGATATTTGGTAAAGAGAGTCAAATGGAACGGTGTAGCACCTATACATATATAATTTGGATATGTGTGTGTTGATGTAGTTGGCTGTAAAGGGGGGTAAGAAACCATAGATGGACTAACACGAATAATATGTCTAGAAAATGGGCAACTACTGGGTAACGACTAAAAGAGCAGTGAAGAAAAGTCAAATGAGGTTGGCACACCACAAAGAAATTAATAAAAGGGCAAAAGCATGATGATAATCTATAAGTACCATGGTTATCATAATAAACGAAAATGTAATAATGTATTAATTGAATTAGAACATTTTGTTTATTAGAAAGCAAATAAGACAGGTCCAGAGGAAACGAAAGAAAATAATTAAGTTGCTATTGATTTATGTAAAAATACTATTCAAGGAGCTTTACTACATATTAAAGATGCCTTTAGTTTGTAGTTTTCTGGTTGTCTTACACCTTTTCAATTAAAAAATACATTAACGCATCCTTGAATCCCTGACAAATTCAATAAATAAAATTAAAATCCTTGTTATCTGACCATCCCATCTACAGGATTATCGAAAAAAAAAACAACTTACTTCCCGGTTGATTTAATTTTATTGGTTACAAAGTATAATTAGAAATGATTATGATCTCATCCGCATAAATCTTTTATTAATGCGTGGGGATCGGTACAATGTGATGTTTTAAAATTTTAATAAGGAGTGTACACTCTAAGGAGTATTCATGAACCTTGAATCAGGTTTGAGATAAGGAATAATCGATGAAGCTTAACGCAATTTTTTTTAATTTTCGTCCTTAAATGATTATTTTTCGTTTTTCGTTGTGTGAACAAGTAACGGTTTTTTTAGGTATTTGACTACTTGTAAATTTATAGGACACAGGATGTCTGTCCCTTATTTGTCTAATAGATACCATTAAACAAATACTTCCTTTAATATTTTTCATTTCACTGTCGTTGGTGCCACTAAAAACAAGATTGATATTTCTTTTCTATTTTCAATATTGTATTAAAACCAATATTGTAGAATATTGGTTTGCGTACGTTACTGCTATTAGCAGAATCCAGTACCTACGTCTTTTTTTTTTAAGGATGGGAAATCATCAAATGAGTTCTTCCGCTCTGGGTGGTTATACTGACTAAAACCCATCCGTGTTCCTTCTAAAGCCCTTTGCGTTCCAGGGCCGCGGTGACTCTTTCGAACAAATTCCGCAAACCTGGTAGGCTCTGGCCCTAGCGGGCCCCGTCTCCTATGCTGACATCTGTTTGAGGCGCGCGTGAAACACAACGCGCCATCGACCCGGGCCTGGTTCCGTCTTACCTATCTGAAAACTGCAATCCAAGTCCCACAATCATTATGCAATACAATAATGCCAAGTTGACATCTAGGTAGCGTTATTATAATCCATGTCTATTATGACATTTTGATTTATTACAGTCCTTAAAGCTCCGCAAACCTGTCAGCCACTTAGCACATGATTACTATCTGCATCTGAACACAGCGTACTGTCGGACGTGTCTTCATTAACTGCCTCACCTATGGGTGTCTGAGTTATGTGTGAAAAGTGAAAAGTGTAATTGAGTTCTTCCAATAGGAATTTCCCAGTAACAGCCCGGAGTTTGGAAGTTGGTGGTGTGACACCCACGTGCCTCGGAAAGCACGTTAAAAGCCGTTGGTCCTGCGCCAGATCTCTCTCCGGTCGTATCATAATATGAGAGTGATGGAAGAGGGAGTGCACCTATGTTTGCACACACACTTTTCCACTATAATATGTCCCGACTCCCACGCCGATGGCTAGTCTCGGTTGAGATTGGCCGCCATGACCTCAATCGGTCAGGAGGACTATATATCTATCGACTGTATTTAATATATTGGATCGTGGGGCTATTAGTTTACCTATATTGAGATTATTAGCATCTATCGTGTCGGTTGTTTTGTGTGTTGGGTATATTAGGATTCTTCCTAATATACCCAACACGGGCGGGCGGGCGTTTTGGGGGACTGTCTTTATGTAGAACTTTGACGTTCAAAAAGTGCTGGCACTCAGCCTAATTTGAATAAATGATTTTTGAATTTTTTTGAATTTTTTCCTTCTATTTTGGACTCCTGTGAAGGAAACAGAAGGGTCAGCAAATTGGTCCAATACCTTTGAATTCGTAATCCCACTTAAATCATCACCTTTGTCAGTCTTGAGCTTTTTGGGTTATACCTATTTTGAAAACAGAATTTCAGAATTCACTAAAACAATGCTAATACAAAAATACCACGTTGACATCAAAGTTCATCTCTATAAAAACTTGGCAGCTACTTAGCACATGATTATTATCTGTATCTAAATACAGCATAATTTCAGACGTGACTTCATTAACTGCCTCACCGACTGGGTTTAATATTTTGGAACGTGGGACTGTCACTTTGTCGTTGTGATTATGATTGTCGTTTGTATTTGGTTGAGGAAATTTGTTTGATCCTAGTCTTCAAAGTTTCGGTTGTGATATTGCAATGACTGTGTCACTCGTTATATTAATTATATCATCATCGATATCATAGCAATATTGTTAGCCTCCTTTTCCAACGCAGTTAAGGCCTCCTGTCTTTTGCGCTGTGCTTTCATATTTTGTGCCTGTCATGTCCATCGATGCCCCCTGATTGCTGGTCTGCCAACACACCAACAGTTGTCTCTTGAACAAAATTTACTATTATTTTGTGTTTCACTTCCAGGTTCTTTTAATGCTGGAAGACGTTGTGGTTTTTGCAGAACTGCAGAAGAAAGCCATAAATCATAACAAACGTATTTAAAAACACAACATTTGTCCCCATCCAAGAGAAAACATCGTGTGTGACACACACGCCATATGCAAGCGCAGAAATACTACAGATATTTGTAAATCTGCATTGTGAAAACCATACCAAACAACCCAACAGTTGGTTTGAGTCACAGCATGACACATTTAGGGCACTGATACGAGCCAATACCGAAAAACAATTGAATTGATGCGTTCGAAACATGATGTTACATTTTCAATGCTGGTTATGTCCTAAAGGCACTTGAAAAAAGCTGTTCTAAAACAGCAATGGAAGCGAATTGAAGCTGGTTATTATAGTCCTGGTTTTCAAAGTTCAGTCAACGTTGGGGAGTACAGACGGGGACGGTCCACGGGAAGACATATTTTTAGACTGCGTATCTTATGTTAGTCATTATTCTGAATAGCGCCACTTGTAATGTTTTAATCAATTTTGTCTATTCATTTTGTTGCAAGTGACAAGAGTAACTGAGTCACGAATGAGTGTCGCTGCAGTATCAATAAGTATGTATTGCGTTTAATCGCACTGTCTAAGTTTCTTGTAGATTTTACTTATTGACATACAGACTTATTATAAAACTTTTTAACCATATTATCTTTAGTTTAAATACTGATAGGCAGATTCTAAATTCCAAGCCATGTTTAAGGATCTGCTAGTTTAAAAAAATGGAAAATAAGGCTCACTCATGTCTTCTATGTTTTACTGGCGATTGAATTAGAAAGTCGCACATATCAAATCTCAAATATTTTATTGCAATCCATAATGTACACATACAGGTGGTAAATCGAAAATAATGGAAAAAATTATGAACCCTGCCGGGCACAGCAAATTTTTAAATAAGTTGAGTGAGCAAGAGCGCTTTATATGATAGTACCGTCACTGATACTTTGTTTGGTCTTGATTGAACATTATGTAGGTGCCACTGTTGGGAGGTTACTTTATTTTTATTTTTTTCAGACTCTTACTGACTAAAACCCATCCGTGTTCCTTACACGCCTAAAGCCCTTTGCGTTCCAGGGCCGCGGTGACTCTTTCGAACAAATTCCGCAACATGGCATGGCTCTTGGACATTTAAAGTGAAGCAAAAGTGGCCGTACTAAACAGCACGACGTTATCCCTCTGACAGTGAATCTGTGACGTAATGTTAAAAGGCTGAATCTATGTTTTTCAATATGAAAGAAACTATTATTATAATTGTTCGAAAGAACTATTACTTGAAATATTGAAAACTTCAAGTGAACTGAAAAAAAAATGACTCCAGTGGTAGTTGTTTTTTTAACCTTTCATCTTTTATAAGCGTCAGTCGTCGTTACTGTTCGATTCCTAAGTCTAGAATTTTGGATATCTTTAGTGCTACACATTATTTGATAAATGTATTATTTGGAATTTGGTCTGCTTTTCTTCACCTTTTCAGTTGTTTTCCAAGACAGTTTTTCCGAGAAAATTTTTCGGAATGTGGATCTGTGGTTGGTTAACAGTTTTATTCTTATAAATAACCTGTCTAGAGTAGTTTCAAAACAATTCTGTTTAATTTTTCCTCTTCAGAGAAATTTTACAGAAATATTCAGTTTATCTGTTTGTTTATGTTCTTCCTAAAATATTTCAAGTGCAACAAACGTTGTAGGTTTTGGCAGAGTTTCTAGATTTCTCCAAAATTCTTCTTCTCGATAAATATTTCTTCAGAAATCTGAACAGGTAAACCTGCACCAAACATGTTTTGAAGCAAAAGTGATCTACATATTTTTAAACAGCTATTGTAAAGTACTATTGTATTAACATCTGCCGGTTTATACAGGAAATATATATGACCTAGCTTTGTTCTGAAAGGTAGGTCATAGGTACCGATTGCGATGAAGACTAAAATGTAAAAAAAATACTTGTCCAACATATTAGTTCCTCCATAGTTTTTTCTTCCTCTGAAAAGTTATCATTCTCTTGCAACATGACTTTTTCTATCCTTTTCTATTAGTCGACATCTTATTTGCCACCACCATTACTAAATATATTTTTCAGCCTCTGAAAAATATATTTAGTAATATAATCCTCAAAGTTCTAGAATACAGCTGCCTTATAAATAGAAAGATCAGCTCCCCCATCAGTAATTAATCAAACGCGACGAACTCTTACTCTTATTCTGTCTGGCTTTCGTATGTTTGTCTGTCACTCCAATTGCCCTGCAGACATTACTGTTAACCCCTTTAAAATGTCTAGTCAAACCAAGCCCTGTTGACTTGTTAATTAAGAACTGTCTTTAATCTTGCTTTTGTTCGAAATTCAAAAGTGTTCTTTGGCTACTGGTATCTATTCTGTCAATGTCAAAGGATGTTTTTTTAAGCAAGTAAAGGCAACTTTCTTTGCGGTTTTGTAGGATTTAATCAACAAAGGAGTTTTTATAATAATTGGAAAGGAAAATAGATTTGTTTTTAATTACGCCTCTAGATAATTGTCGCTCAAAAAGTATTGTGTTATTGTAATGTATGGTTTTTTTTTGTGCTGTGTTGTAATGGTTACATGGAAGCTTTTAATCGGATTAAATTGTTTGATCCTCCAGCGGTTCATTATCATTTGAATATACAGGACTTTGTTCCTGTATTTACGTTGTTTAACTCACTAATTGGATGGGCCTTTGTAGGGTTTATTCTACAGTTTCACACAGTAGCCAGGGGACAGATCAACAAGAGACCCTTTTAACAATGTTAATTTGAATAAACATTGTTAGTTGACCTGAAGGGGTTGGTTTTAATTGGATTGTATATTTGGCTGCTCCTTGGTCTAATTTATCATTTAAAATTAAAAGTAAATAACTTTCTACTCTGTTTTTACCTGATTTAAATTACCGAACTAAAATCTCTTACTAGCGGGGCACAAGACTCAACGTATAAATAGGTCCTCCATTTCATCTCTTTATTACAGGTGTACAGCTGCCAGGTGTGAAGAGTGTTCCCGGCCTTAAAATAGAGCATCCCGTTATGTTTTTTCAATATCATAAGACACTATGTTTGGACATAGATCACACACCTGACGTATTGTTTATAATCCACCTGGCCTGGATACAAGTGGCACCTTTTTGAAAAAGTGTCTGTACTGTTGCATGGCCATACAAGTTTGAAGAACATGTTCAGTTTATAGTTACTTATTGCAATAAACATTATGTCTAAGTTGTATATTTTCTTGAAAATTTATATGCAAGCCACATGTTCCTAAGGATAATATTGATACAAAATTAGATTACAGATACGAAGAGCTTATTGCCAACCACCAACAGATTAAATTCTTGCAAAGAAAAACAAGATTAAATATAAACGGCAAACTCGTTACCAATGTAACACACAATCCTACAATAAAAACTCAAAATTATAATACTTAATAAACAGAGAGACACATCGAAATTGTCCTTGGGTCGGTACGTGATCTCTATTACAAAGAGACAACGTTTATTTTTTTTTCGCAACGGTTGGAAAAGGAATGCGGGGCAAAAAACTTCGACAAAAAGACCCACACGTGGTCCGACTCCGTACTCTTTGGTACGATTCGAGCATGCATGGTGTTCGCTATTTAAAATTTCGAATATCTTTAATAAGTGATTCGCTTTTGTTTATAGTTGATTGATGAAAAACAAAATAACAAATGATTGAAAAGACAAGTGCGATGTTTACAAAAAAATATGTATTTTAATGAAAAAGAATTAAGTTGATCGTAGAATTTGTAGCACATGGTTCTGTTAATCTGTTTTTGCCGGTGGATAATGGCTAAGTTCAGCCCATCAAAAGGTTGTTTGGGTCTACCAAATCGCTGTCGGCGATAAGACCGCCATTGTAAAACAATAAATAAAATTAAGAATAAATTCTTATAAAACAGTTATGCAACTAAGCTTTTCCAGCCGCGATTTCTAAAACCAAGGAACATTTATAATTTATTTACAATCAAAGGGGCTCCAAAAGGCAAAATAAAATTATCCACGGTGGACACATTGAAGATTGATGATTTGATTGTGTTGTATTTAATTTTAAGTATTCCAATACCGTCGGTGGTACGTGCGTCCTTGAGCATTCATGAATGATGTTTGTTTTTTTGTCACCAGAACTTAGTGCCTTGTTTGCCTACTGACTTACAGAAACTAATAGCTTATTAAATTAGTAAAAAAAATATTTTTTGTCAACGTAATTTTGGATTCAAATCATTTTGTCTATGCTATTTTCGCCTCGTAAGATTTGCAGACACAAATCTCTTGTTATTCGTGTTGTTCATTGCTGAGAACAATGCCCGTCCTGGAATACTTTGGTGGATTCACTGATGAGATTCTTCCAGGCCACTTTGTCTTTGGCTGTTCTCAGACCAGTGGAGACAGTGAGTCGAGGCACAAATACCGTCATGAGCACAAAGCACAAGTCCTGTATTTGTACCTATGTGCATGAAATCTAGTTAAATAAAGGCCTTTTCTCATACAGAAAAGGCAAAGTAGGAACCTGCTTGTTTCACACGAATCACAAACACAACCACAAAACATGGGCGAGCGCTAATTTGTATGAAAATTAATAGTTAAATTACCATATTTTGTCGTCATTATCGACCGCGTGTGTGATACTGACCACATCGCAACGCAACCACCAGCGACACCGCGAACTTACGGCCGGCCACATCGCAAGCACATCTCTATAGTAGTAGGTAAGGTAGGTAACGCAACCTCAAGAAGCCGCAGCGACACTATTCACACGTAACGACAGTTTGACCACCTTTCGTCGCGACGGTGTTGTGTACGTGTGAAACAAGCCTTAGACTAATACTAACTACGAAATCAGCTGGTCTATTCTGTTAATATCTCACCTATGAAAAGATAAGTGAAGTGAGCGTGAACTGAACTTTTTTTTTTTGACGATGACCTCTCGTAGTTCAGTTACTGCTTAACCGGACTATATGAACTGAACTGCCATTCTGCTTGAAGCTATAGTTTTTCAGCTCACTTTAAGCCTTACCTATGCTGTTACAGTAAGATGTTCACAAAATAGCACTACAGGTTTCCTCGCGATGTTTTCCATTGCCGATGTCAGTAATGTCCAAGAACATTGCCGTTATAATAGCACCTTGTTACATTAAAAACAATGATATTATAAAGAAAAGATACGCTACGTTCATACTGAGCGGCGTTCAGATATCGTTGCGTTTTTATTACAAACTAGCCACCGCCCGCGGCTCCGCCTGCGTTAATGTCGAAAATTATTCCAAGGGAACATACTCCCGGGATGAAAATCTACCTCTGTGCCAAATTTCATCAAGATCCGTTCAGCCGCTCTGACGTGAAAGAGTAAAAAACATCCATACATACAAAGATAAGGATGTATTAATGTACGACTACGATAGATAATACGGAACGTTTGATACAGAAAAAGATAGCTATCTGGAAAATTACAACAATTGTCTGAATTTGTCTGCAAAAATTTGCGCGCGCGCTAGTGCGATATCTACCTCTTTTTTGTATAATACCAAGGATAAGGGTACAACGCTTTTGTTCTAGAACATAAAAATAATAGAGAAATCAAAGCTTCTAATTAATTCATTCAATAAATTGGATTTAATTTTCGTTATCACTAAACTTCTCTGAAACCGTGAGTCATGCTGCATGGTAACCGAAATAAATGCCTTTCTATGTAAAATATATTCTGTTCTAAATATAGGTATATGCCCTCGTTTTATTACAATCACTATCAAAATGCGGTCGCGCAAAATGACTAACGTTTCCAATTTTACGAAACAAATTCTAACTTCAGCAAGGATAGCTAAATTCTTGGAGATTTGTACTCAACTCAAAAAAGTAATTTCAATATGTACTTTTAAATTATCAAGGTACGGCAGCTAGTTGCACGTTCCAAAGCGTAGATTTCTATGGAGAAGAACGTGCAAGAAACATCATTATGCAAAAGTATACAGATAATTTGTTAGCTCTACCTAATCAAATCAGTAACACACAAAAACACAAACAAACACAACACAACATAGACAAAATTTCTTTTCTACACAGTCCCGAGGCGCCCTGCTGGTGTATTAGGCGTCATCCGTACCCACCATTACTCCGAAACTGGAACTCCGTCATTAAAGAGTTTGTCTCAAAATAGGCTCCATCAGTAACAACTATAATGCTTCAACCATGCACACGGTTACCAATCCACTTGCAGCGACCTTCGGTGATGTCGTAAGATGCATGGATGGACACTATGGACAGCCAGAAGGAATTGCCCGATAAAAAAATTTAAAGAGTTATGTTCGCAAGCACCACTCAATGACATCAATAAGCTTAAACTGTAATTATAATCAGCCAGTAACATAATGAATCTTTGTTCAATCTGTTAGAAATCGTGGACCTATTTTTGCCTAATATTTCTCCCTGGATTCGTTTGTTCGGGTTGTACAAGCGAGCGAAATATTTTTAGGATCATAGGATTAATTTCGAATAAGGACAGCTATTTGCTTGTAGGTGGGTCAAAGATCACTATCACTATGCTAAAACACAACAACTATAGCATTTCGAAAGGGATTTGACATGTCTTGAAGCCCTCATACAATCTCGAGCTTTCAAATTCAATCGCAGCCAAAAGTCCACTTAATAAGCAATACCTACACATGGAGACATGTTTACTTTACGAATGTTATTAATACCATATTGCCTAGTCTTACGTCCTTAATTTCTTGTGTGTTGCATTAGAATACGGATGTAACACATTCTAATGGATTTTTAATTATCTGGTAAAAAATATATTGATGCGGCCTCCTCGGCAAGTTTCGAGTGAGCTAGTCAATAGATAAGTCAATAAGTACTACAATAAAATTCTCAGCTCCACTTAACCGAGATCGCACCTGTTTCAATTATCCCACATATTTTCCAGATGCGTGGATACTTGAGACATAAAACTACACCAATTTACATCACAATGTCCACTAGGAATCAATTTACGAATAATTAAAACAGCCGCTAAACGTCACTCGACAAAATCCCGCCAAAAAACCTACTACCAGCTTAATATTACGACATAGACTACACGAACATTGCATTACCATAAATTTTCTTTTTTAATATTTCCATACACACCGGTTAGAGTCTTTGAACCTTATGCCCGTCCAACACTTTCGCTTCAGAGTATACTCTATAGAAAATTTATAAAGAGATTACACTAAGCTTACGACAAATGAAATATTATTACGAAAAAGGTATCTTGAAAGTGTAAGTTAATGTTATGGAACTTTCTCTTGGGACTTAAGCTTGGCTTACTTAATCCGTGATCAATGAGAACTGAGCTTAAAACTTCTGTATGAGAAAGAAGCGCGAATGTGAAGTGAATACGAATTGGTGTAAGGCTTTGGTTATGATGAAAGCGTGAGCGTTTTTTATATGTCAATCAAAGTTACCTCAAGTTCGCGAATTTCTAACGTCAGCAATTAAAACGCAATCTAAACTTCAACCAGACCCATTCCACCGTTCGTTTCCATCATCCTCCTGCCCTTATATGGAAACTGGTCGTCAATACAGTTTTTTTCTTCCATTCTGCCCTATCAGCTGTCCCTCTATCACTGACTTCCTTTTTATACCACTCCTCACACTCTAAAGAGTATATTCAGCGACAAGAATAATATTGTAGGAAAACGAACTGTACTGGTACAGTCCGTTTTCCTACAATATTATTCTTGGTGGTGCCGTTTCAGAGCCATTAATACGTTCATTATCTTAATCGTTCATTTAAATATTGGACTACTGCACTGGACTAGATAATGTTACAATACGCATCAACGTAACGTAGGTTAACTCGCAGAACAAATAAGTTAAGAGCGTTTACTTCCAAGTCCTTAATCTTGGAAATAATGAGTTTAGAAAGACAGAATGAACAATTTTATATTTATAAAAATCACTCTCTCTTAACTCTTTTTCGAAAAAGTTCTTAATAAACTTTAAGACCTTTTAGGTATCTTACGCACACGTATTAAGTTTCATTAAAATCGGTCTATTCCTTTTCCAAATTAAGGAATTGATAGTTTGTATGAAACACTATGTGTAGGAAACATTCGCTTGTAGCAAAGCGTTTGTCACCTTTTCAAATTCCGATTTTCAATGACACGCTCGCTTCGTTGTTAGAATAATGACTTATAGGTGCATAACCTCTAATTCTGCGATTGAACATTCATCACATTTTCCGTTTAATTCCTTACAATTTACAAAATCCTCAGGAAGAGACGGTCATAAATGCTCAACTCCATAGATCACCGGATATCCCACAGATCAATAAAAGTCTAGGATATCCACACTTTCGTTATACACTCTGACTTATTTAATGCCGTGAGAACGATAATAGAGAGTGTTTTTAACCATGATTAAGAATGCAAAGACATCCTTTCTCGCTTATAGGTATATTTTGTTATTAGAAAACATCAATTTCATTATAGGATGACCAGAAAAGTATTGAACTTTTCAACTGCAAAATTATTGGAGATCGAGATTTTATGTATTTATTTATTCAATAGTTAAAATACAAATATCTTCTGCCAAACGAGGGTCCATCTGGTCCGAATTTGTAAAACCTATTCAACATACCTATGTTGGCCATACCTACCTAGGTATGGCCCAAAATGACGTTCCAATGTTAATAAAAGTTAACAAGGAAATAACGGCACGTAGAGATCTACACGGCACTATCTACTAAAGAAAAGGTCGCAGAGAAAGATTACATGTTACATTACCTACATTTGAGACACGGTTACGTGGTTCCTAGTTCACACAAAACAATACTAGAACTTGCGTTACTTATATCCAAAAACCAACTTTACATGGTACTTCATGGAAGCGCCACTCCCAACTGATAATGTCAAAAGTAAATTAAAATTCAGTACATTTGAAATAGTTCTCTTTTTCACCGCGGGTCAAGGTGTGTTGGGCGTTATATGCCTTTGGTTGTATGGTACTAATCGGTGGTCCAATTACATAGAATTACTGTCTTGAGTCGCGACCGGTGTCGCTCCCAAAATCATC
This sequence comes from Mamestra configurata, assembly GCA_002192655.3. NCBI lineage: Eukaryota > Metazoa > Arthropoda > Insecta > Lepidoptera > Noctuidae > Mamestra > Mamestra configurata. Next base: position 1,215,914 of record NDFZ01005487.1, read on the forward strand.
ACGCGAAATGCTCTTTCTCGGAATAGAGAAACGTGGAAGAGTTATGGGCAACCCGCAACAGTTGATTAGTTAAGGTTAGTTCTGGAATAATTTATAGAATTATTCACGATTTTAAACCTCTTGTAAATAGTCCGGAATCTTACCTTGATAATTAAGTTTTTTTTATGAAGGCAATAACTCCATAAAATACCAAGATTGAAGTCCCAAGTACCCACATGGATCCTAACTTATATTATAAGTGTGAAAGTGAGTTTGTTTGTTATTATGCTTTCACGCCCAAAATTTTGGTACAGATACAGATGGAACCCTGAAGACGGTTAAGGATTGTAAAACTTGTTTAATTGTAAAACTTGCAGATGTTAGATAAGTTTGAGGCATCAAAAGATTATGTAAAAGTTTATTCTTTCAATAATAAATTTTACTTTATATATTTTTTTAAAGACAAGCTTTTATTTAGCGGCCATACTGCATTAAGTGTATTGTAATTAACTTTATTATTATCTACTCTTCAAGCTGCTTGATACCCATATCAAGGGGGTTGAAGAACAAATGTAATCCGCCATCTTGTAGAGGCGGCCATATTGAAATTATTACAATATTGAGTATTGCACACATTATATTGTCACCAAAACGAAAGGTGTATGCAAAATTTCAGATCGATACCAACAAAAGGTTGAAAATTGGTTTACAAATTTTTATGAATAACTTACAAACATACGAACAGTTGAAGATAAGCTAGCTTCTATTCCAATCCCTATGAATCTAAGAATCGTCTGCCCCCAACACCCAACTTAGGGCAATTACACACGCGACGGCGACTCCACTGTTATTATGTCATTAAGGCCCCGTTACACTCGCCGTTTGAAACTGGGACTTGAAAATCATTATTGTGGTTTTCATAATACATAAGCTGAGTGGAATTCTTAGTATATCGGGCGCGGTTAGGTCGTTAGGCAGTGTTCATTGAAATTAGGGCAGTGCTAGTGATCGGGTTAAGTATGACAATGTAAGATAATAGCTGGTTTACGGTGTTTTATTATTCTTCGTTTAATGTTGTTGCCAGCTCCGGAAGAATGGGATTGGTTATTTTTTTATTTTTCTTAAATTCTAGACCATCGATAAACGCTGCCTGCCTGCGCTTGCCTGCGTTAAAAAAAAATATAATTCTATTTAGTCCGTCAGTTAGATTTTTAATTTATCAAATCAATAAAAAAAACTGGCCAAGAGCAAGTTGGATTTGCACACGAAGGGTTTCGTACCATAAGCCGAAAAAATACATGATTCTTGTATGGATGGTTTTATATTATTTGTTATTGCGGCAACAGAAATATATCAACTGTGAAAATTTCAACTGTCTAACTATAACGGTTCATGAGATACAGCCTGGTGACAGACAGACAGACGAACAGTGGAGTCTAAGTAATAGGGTCCCGTTTGTACCTTACGGAACCCTAAATAAAATACCAAGATAAAACGCATCAAAGAAAAGGAATGGGGGCTGGGGGCTTATAAAGTCACTTTCCAGTAAAAAGTGCGCTATGGTAAGTGAAGTCACACGAGTTTTCAACGCACTGTATCGTCTTCATTTTTTCGTTTACGTGACAAAAGAAAAATTACGTGTTCAATATTTTTGAAAATCTATCTGACGGAGTAATTAGATTTTTTTACTCAAATACCCTATGGTTGAAAATTGGTTTGCTTCCAAACACCCAGTGCTGTAGGGTATAATCGGCCTAGCCTTTTTCCAACTATATTGGGGTCGGCTTCCAGCCGGACCGAATACAGCTGAATACTAGTATTCTACTTGGAACGACTGCTTATCTGAAATCTACAACCCAGTAACTCGGTAACTGGGTTGTTGGCCAGTCTTACTAAGAGTCAGATTTTCTGGCTTTACTGCTCTAGCGTATTTCGTGTACCATTTAATTCGTATTCCATTTGATTTGTCTAAGGTATTATTAAGAATTCGTTAGGAATAAGTAGGTAGAAGTAAGTACGTACCTACTTAGTTCGATTTCCCTTGTCGAACTTCACTTTGTTCAAAGAGCTAAAGCAACATTACTTTAAATTATGCTAATTGAGTTGTCAAACGGATTTGGACAAATGTTTAAATTATACAATATTATTGTTACTACCGTTTAACAAACAACAATAACAATATGTTAAAATAAGAACAGCCGAAAAAATAAACTACATATTTTAACGCCTATTAATAATCTTAATGATCTATTATGAAATATTGACATATCATAATGAGATCGGTTATTAAAGAACAAGGACGAATAAAATTTATTTTTGATAGGTTTATCTTCTGTCAGATTATAATTTAATATAATGTCAATTGAAGAATGCGGTTTTAAACAATATAAATCATTCAGCCAAGGTTAGTTTAATATTCATATTTCTTGACAGTTGTTTTAAGGGCTATTCGTACATGTCAGTTGCAGACAAACTTTAGAGGACAATTTATTTGTCAATGTGAAACTAAACGTAGTTTGTTTTGTTAGCAGTGAACAATTGGACATTTTAATGAGATGTTATATAGTATATTATATTCGCAAGAATAAAATTATTGTAAGTATTTAAGTAGGCCTGTATTATATTTCAAGTCTCAGTGGTAGCATTGATTACACAGCTCTACAAAAAAAAAAAGTTTTGTTTTGTTGGATATTATCGCAAATGTTTACGTTTTCAAGTGCCCAGATTACGAATATATTCATGAAAGTTCTTAATGTGCTCGTATTTTCATGATTTTTGCATATCTTATATTTTGAACAATTATAATTACTGCTGGTCTTTGAAAAGATATTGTTTCTGAAAAATTATAAAAAAAAAGCTCATAAAAGGCGTTTTATGGAAATATAAAATATAATTTTCGACATTTTCCTCTTTATTTACTTCGATGTATCCTAATTTCTCAAAATATTTCTGACATTATAAATATATCTGTTAATTTATTTCTCGTTTTTTGATTTTTGTAATGTAAGATGAAAATAAAGATTTAAAAAAATCAGAGCATATCTAACAAAATCATTGATAGTTTCATGAATTGTGTGCATAAATGGACCCAAAATCATTTTCATGTCTAGGGCAACAAAACCACTGTGACCAGACCAGTGTTATAGCCACAATTTTTAGGTAACTGCACTACGTAAAGGCAATCTTTTCCAGGAAATAGGGAGAGAAAAATCTATCTATACATATAATTAAAAAAGGTTACGGATCGCTGTCTGTACCGACATGGAAGATATATGAGAAAAAATGTTATTGGGGTCAAAGTCAAAGTCAAAGTCAAAGTCAAAACGTTTATTTCAATTAGGCCATTAAACGGCACTTTTGAACGTCATCGTTTACAGTTCAGTAAAATAACAATTTTACATTAATAAAGTGACTCTACTGTCCATTCGGAAAGGTAGATTCTTATGGAGAAGAACGGACAAGAAACTCCATAGTTACTCTTTTCAAATAATGATTTTACAAAATTTAGTATACAAAAATTAATTTAATATTATGTGAGGACGATGCACCCAGAGTATGCTACTTAAAGAACAAAGTATCACCAGCAGAGGTAAACTTATTAATTTCCTAAAGAAATTTAGGTAAATTGTACTCACATATTTACAAACATTGGAACCATTAATTAAACAACAGTGTGTGAGTCAACAGAAAAATAAAAACACAAAAAAAGAAACAGTATATCTATAAAGTTAATACATTAATCAACCAGTTTGACCTTCACCCTTGATTGTCCTATGGAGCAGGACCAGCATGTTTCCAAGCATTCTTATCCTGAATGTAATCTTCTAATTTGTAATATGCTTGTTCACAAAGTGTACTTTTAACATGAGTTTTAAATTTTCTTTCATTTAGTTCTAATATGTCAGAAGGTATTTTGTTGTAACATTTAACACAATACCCCATGAAAGAAGTGTGGACTTTAGCTAATCTAAAAAATGGTTGATCTAATTTGTCTTTATTTCTAGTATTAAAATTATGTCTATCACTAATTTTACTAAAAAGATGTCGATTTTTCCGCACATACATAATATTTTCATAAATGAATTGGCAAGGGACTGTCATAATATTAATCTTTTTAAAAAGTTCCCTAAGAGAATCACGGCGACGCAGATTATAAACGGCTCTGACAGCTCTCTTTTGTAAAATAAATATGGATTCAATGTCAGCAGCCCGACCCCACAGCAAAATACCGTACGACATAATGCTGTGAAAGTAACTAAAGTAGACCAAACGTGCGGTTTCTACGTCTGTTAACTGTCTTATCTTTCTAACAGCATACGCGGCTGAGCTTAGACGACCCGCAAGAGATGTTATATGAGGCCCCCATTGTAATTTCTCGTCCAATGTGATACCTAGGAAAACCGTCTGATTAATGAACTCCAGTTTTTCTCCATTCAATATGATGTCACATTCGCTACTTTTAACATTTGGTAAAGAAAATCTAATACATTTAGTTTTTTTTTTATTTAAAACCAAGTTGTTTGCCGTAAACCAATTTTGGACCTGATGAATAGAGCTATTGACGTCGTCAAGATTTTGTGAACGTCGGTCTATTTTAAATATTAATGATGTGTCATCCGCAAATAACACCATCTTTGGTTGATTTTTAAGTAATTGGGGCAAATCATTTATGTAAACTAAAAAAAGGAATGGACCCAATATTGAACCCTGAGGAACGCCCATTGTCGTTTCCGACCCTATTGAGTTTACACCGTTTATCTGAACTTTAACCTGTCTGCCCATCAAGTATGAACTAAGTAAACCAAGGGCTCTATTCCTGATCCCATAGTGCTCAAGTTTCAACAAAAGCGTCTCATGGTTAACGCAGTCGAACGCTTTCGAGAGGTCGCAGAATATTCCAATGGCATCTTGCGACTCTTCCCAGGCGTTAAAAATGTTCTTTATTAGGGTGACACCGGCGTCAGTTGTACAACGCCCTTTGGGGCCTTTATCAACGCAAATAGCACCCAAAATAATGATTGTTAGATTTTTTATCTGTTTATCTGTTTGCCTGTGCGTTTGTGCACGCTAATCTCAGAAACGATTTAGATGTGGTTTTCATTAATACATTGTGGTAAGCTTCACTTAACATTTAGTCTTTGTTTCATGTCGTAAATAAAAAAGTCAGTTCATAAATAAAAAAGTTATGCCAATTTAAAGAATCACGTCGAAAATTTGTTAAACTATCCATATGTTCTTTCTCTGTTCAGTAGCATTGACTGAAACTTTACTAAACTTCATAACCTTAAATAAAAAAAATTGCCCCAAGTAACTGTTCCACGCGGACGAAGCCCATTCCCTGGTGAGTCCTTGGGTCGCCTCTTACGACACCCACGGAAAGTAATGGGATGGTCCTATTCTTTTACGTCCGACACCATACAGAAACAAAGCAAAGTCAGTCAAAATGAGCTTTGGATACTTTGCTATTTTGCCCAAGTTTGATGTTAATATACTTAAATACCTACCTTAGCAAAGCCTGAGATCAATTAATACAGGCACCCAGGCAAGTACAAGTGACCCTTAACCAAGCTTTTAATGATTATAATAACACTGCAGTAACTGCGCACCGTTAATAAATTCAGGTGACATTGTTTTGATTGGTTTATTATGTTTAATTTATAGCCATAGTCATTTGGCTCCATGTCCATTAGGCTAAATGGCTATTTATAGATAAGAGCCACGCCCATATTTGTATCTAGTAATATTAATAACATATTTTATAGTTATCTTAAGATTTATGAATAAGCTTTAATGACGTAAGTAATAAAATACTAGCTTTAACCCTTGTCTTGGATCTCGTCGCCAATCACATTGTTACATTGTTTTCTTTGAGAAGTAAAAAAAATTGCCTATGACAACATATTAGTAACCAAATTTCCAACATGATTACCCGAAAACCCACGCTTTGAGGCAAGCAGTGAAGGGTATTTTACACTAGTGTGAAAAGAGCGCTGGAATTTGTTCGAAAGAGTCACCGTGGCCCGCGAACGAAAAGGAGGAACACGGATGGGTTTCTGTTCGATCCAGCCCGTCCCTAGCTGTCCTCCTCCCAACGACGCCCTAAGCCGAAGCCCGCACTCTACAGGGGGTGTCCTTAGCGTGTAGTCGCTTAGTTTGTAAGTTTTAAATAAGCCCTGACTGGAGGGATTTATATTAAGGCCGCCACAGGCAAGTCCGGTTAAGCAGTCGACAACCTCCTTTGTTTAACGAAGAGAGACCAGACCACTCACAAAAAAAAAACAGATGAGTTTTAGTCAGTAAGAGTCTGACATTGCCTTCCGCTCCACCCAGAGCGGTAGGAGTCATTTGTTGATTTGCCATCCTTAAAAACAAAAAATGTGGCTTAAGTAGGTAGGGGCTGGCTCTATTTTGCCTCGGCTGCAATGACAAAGTTTGCACACTAATATCAAACTGTACTGTAGGCATAGATATATAAAGAAGAAAGCGCGGTTGAAAGCGCACTAGTTCGCGGAGACGGCCATTTGCCTATGACATGGGCAACTGGACCATGTCGCGCGGACACCGACACGCCCCCTTGCCACTTCTTCTGTTTTTTATATTTCTATGGTACTACGTATTTAATAATTGGACCAAAAACTTCAGAGATCACCTGTAACAAACATATGTAAATACAAACAAACATTTTGTTTAGTTAAGATATATATCAAACCTTCTTACTTGTCTTTAGATTTATGAATAAGCTCGATATGACGTAAGTTGTGAATTACAATATTAAAAGCTTGATTGTGGTAACCATTCAATAAGGTTTTGAATGGCCGTTATTGTTGCGTAGTTATTCTTAATGGTGCTTTTAGTATGCTGACAAGTGGTAACTTGATAATGCTAGCGCAATTGTTTGACATTCTAAAAGGACTATTTCAAAGGTCCATTATTCATAGACATCAGTGTTTAAATTATGAAAAGATGGCAATTAAACGTTTCATAATTTAAACACGGATGTACTTCCTCTTTCTTCTCTCTCTCTCTCTCTCTCTCTCTCTCTCCTTTGGAAATGAAAGGACTATTAAACTGTCTTATTATTAAAAAAAATGTATTCCGCCTTTTCAAAATGTAGTCGTTAAATGATTTTTATAACAGAATTTGCTCCATAAAAACCTATTCTACTTATGTGTTTATGTACTATGAAATATTACCGCCCTTTTTAGCGATGCCTAGTCAAGGAACCCTTATAGTTTCGCCATGTCCGTCTGTCTGTCTGGCTTATATAATTATTAAGCTTTAAAGTGCTAATTTTTGTTAAGTGTCCTCCTCTGCCAGCTAAGCGGTTGTTTTGGAGACGTGAAAAAATTCATAATAGTAGCAAATATAACGAATTTAAAAGGAAAACCACCGCTAATGAAGTAATAAGTAATAGTCGACCAACTTATAAAATGGAACTGGGTAAGTAAAAAAATCTTAATAATTCCATAGAAAATGACTTGAAACCAAGTGCATTTGTAACTTTGTCATATAATAATGGTTAAGTACTTTTTACGTTTTTTCTAGCATGGTTTAGGAGACGGGTAACTACGGAACCCTACACTGTGCGTAGTCCGACACGCACTTGGCTGATTTTCTACTTTATTTTCTATAAACGTACGTAGATCTAGAAAACAAGGTACTAGTTGCATGTTTTAAATATATTTCTCAACCGTCTTTACCTTAAAAACTACATTTCTATAACAAAACACGCAAAAATGCACATAAAAATTCGAGCAATGTATTTTTCCTAGAAATAACTTAGTCCACTGTCCAGTTGGTCAGAACCGGTCGTCCTTGAAGGCCGTCTTGCCACGTGCTTGCTCGTAAAGTCGTAAATAAACACACACGGCCCTTGCGATGACCGCGGCAGACGCCCGCGCCATTGTGAATTTGTGGCACCGTGGCTCACCGGTTCCCAGCGTTTATGCGGTTACAAACGCGTTGCGTGTGAATATGCCTTCATGATTTTGCAGAAAGTGATTTTGCATTTCGAATTTATATATAATAATGTTGTTTTATGTTTTGATTGAGCTGTGACAAAAAATGAGTACTTTTAAATGCTAATACAAACTTAGAAATCTTTTGAGTTTAGGAATATTTAACAACAATAACAGTTTTTTTCTGAGCTTCACCAATTTGTTGTGTTTATGGAACTTAGAAACCTAAATGAAATCATAAAAGCACTTTACATAAGAGAAAAGTACTTTAAAAACCTAATTAAATGCTCTCAATTTCACAACACAATCCTTAAAGCCATTCTAACTTTCTCAAACTGCGACACATACATACTAAATCTTTTTAACTTCCTTATAAGGGAGTTCTAAAGGACAGAATACAAATAAACCGAGCTATAAATAATAAATGTGTTACATAAATCTGCGCGCGACTGTACATAAATGTATTACATAAATCTGCTCGCGAGTGTACATAAATGAGACGCGAAACGTTGTCGCTGTGCACGGCTACAGAATCCTAATTTATTTACTAGAAATATAAATACAAGGTAAAATAAATAAAAGCTTTGTAAAGGAAAATTGTTTTATTTCAAGATGCTCTGAGCTTAAAAATGTAGATAATACTAGTTGCAACCCGCAGCTCCGCCCGCGTGGTTGTCGAAAATTATCCCAAGGAAACATTCCCGGGTATCCTATGTGTTATTCCAGACCGTAATCTAACTCTGTGCCAAATTTCATCAAAATCCATTCAGTAGTTTTTGCGTGAAAGAGTAACAAACATCCATCCATCCATCCATACTTACAAACTTTCGCGTTTATAATATTAGTAGGATTAGTGGGATAAAAGTTGTACCCAATGTTGTAATGGAAATAAATATTGTTCTGCCTTTACTTTTCATTTAAAAAGACAAAAGACAAAATTCGAAATTTGCGTATTTTTATTTGTTCTTTTGTTTTTGGATGCGCCTTATTGGCGCAAATTAACTTTTTATTTTCTTATTCTTTCATGTAAGGAACAATACGGGGAGCTTTATTTCAAGCAAATTAAAAGATTTTTCAAGACATTGTATCTACTTAATTATTTAGCTTCGAATAAGCTGAGTGAATGCGGAAAACTGTCCTTTAAAAAAGGCTTAGGAAGACTGGATGATTTGATTACTCACTCATTTAATATATTTGCATCAAATTTGTGTAGTTACGAGTAGTTGGTCTACTTCACACGTGTAGGTACATCATAATTACAAAACACAAGTTACTCTACAAACGTCAGACGTATAGTAAAACTCACGAGCGTGTAAACCAGCAGGGGTACCTATTGGTAGTTGTAAACTTGTAACATGTTACATTACTCACTACTTGCGACTTAGTAAGCAGACGTGCCGCACCTGGAGTGATGGATTGCGCTATTTGCATTTATATTTAAAACATTAACTGATCCTGTGTGGCGATGCACGGATAATGGATAGAGTGATTACTTGGGTTGTCATTATTGAGTCTACCTTTATTATTAAGGCTTATCTTTTGGAAAATGAATTAATGTAAAATATTGAGTAAGTATCATTCATCACTGCCAGGGTTGCGGAATTTGTTCGAAAGAGTCACCACGGCTCCGGAACGCAAAGGGATTTAGTAGGAACACGGATGGGTTTTAGTCAGTAAGAGTCTGACACGCCCTTCCGCTCCACCCAGAGCGGAAGAAGTCATTTGATGATTTAAAAACATCCATCAGCATCATTTAATGTTCAGTATTAATTCATTCATATGATGTTTGATGATGTACAGAAAGTCAACATCACAAAAATTTAAGTGCTTCGAAATTTATACATTGGGCTCACAGAAAAAAGGTATCCACTGCAAAAAATAAAAATAAAGGGTTGTCACGTCGTATGTCACGTCGCCGGGCCTGCGAACGGCGAGTGTTGGGTGGCTCGCCGTCCGATCAGAGCCAGGCCCGGGTTGACGGCGCGTTATGTTCCACGCGCACCAGAGATGTCAGCAGCTCAGCATTTTTGAATTTTTGACAGCGTTCATCGATGATATAAGTCACTTATAGCTAGATAGAAGCTCTTATAGCGGGCCTCTTCAGCATCTTCCGGTAGGAGATCGCCACATCAGAGCCTTTGGCCTAGGTGTATTCATAAGAAAAAGAAATAAAGAAAAATAGTTTATTTACTAAATAAAAACATGCGGGGCAGTCTTTGGGGACTGCCGATAGAAGTGAAAACTAAGCGAAAGTTAAAGCGTTCGGTGACGATGACGTGAGTTCCATGATTTTTGTTCACCCAAAAAGTGCTCAACGCGCCTAAAGAAGTTTTCATTTCAAAAAGATAAACTAGGTTCTGCCACCGGCTTCGCCAGCTTGAAAGTCGGAAATCAGCCCAAGGGAACATCTCCCGTGATAAAACAGTATCTTATGTCCGATTCCAGAACGTGATCTAGCTATGACCCTAGTTTCATTCAAATCTGTAGAGCTGTTAAGGTCAAAATACCTAACAGACAGACAGAATTACTGTCGCGTTTAAAATATAACGTGTAAGCTTATTCCCTATATCAATTTGTAGGTAGGTATGTAGATTTCATCGATTTGAAAATGACAAAGCGTTGTTTGGTCGTAGTCTGCACAAATTGGCAATTATTGGCGGCTTATCAAGAGCTTACATCCGAGCTTTCAGGAATATTGAATCAAGTCAATCAGTACTGGCTTTACCTAGCTAGAATGTTTGCAAATTGGCACCTTAATAAGCACGATGTACGTAACCACATAGTATATCCTTGAGTTAAGTATTTTTTTATATTAGGCATAGTATATCCAAGCTCTGGATTTTAAAACATGCACAAGCATTTCATATTCCTTCAACTTATTAAATAACACAGTAAAGAAAACTTCCAAATAAAACTATGCGTGCACTTCGCAGTAGTCGCTCTTTGTCGATACAAAAATTACAAAGGTACCGTGTCTACTACACCACTGAGGCCTCGTTTACGGAAACGCGGGGCGACGTGCGTCGCGTGCGGCGTGGCGTCGGGCGTTTTTTTCTCCGTTTACATACAGGCAGCGTGCAGCGGCCCGTATCATCATACGCGCAATCATAAACCTATGGCAATGTATAATGTTGTTTATGAAGACTCGGGGCGTGACGCGGCGCGTGATGCGGGGTGTGAAGAGTAGCGGTGCCCGCCGCGGGCATCACTGCGGCGAACGCGGCTGTCATTGGGAGCGCCCAAACTCCTCATGTTCGATTGCTGTAAGCACTAGGCCACTTCTTTTATTAAATAATTCACTTTTTACATAGTATTATCTTCTAAAAAATGTCCGCCGCAGGCACCACTTCGTCCGCGGTGGCGGATATCGCCGTATGTTTGTATTGCCGCGGGCGACGCCGTGGGTATCGCTACTTTTTAACGTGAATGTAGAGCCTGGTCGCAACGCTGCGTGTGCCGCCGCGATAAACGCCGCGTGCGACGCGGCGGTGCCATCCGCGGGTTACGCCTCGCCTCGCGCCTCCGTAAACGAGGCCTGACAGTTGCGTCTCAACTATACAAACATACTTGTCACGCCGCGACATATCAAGCTATCAACTGCGTCCGAACGCAGTAACTTTGTCGCAGCGGCAAAAAAATCTACCTACCTACTCCGCAATAAAGGTCTATAAATAATTAATTACTCATATTCGAAGTTAAATACCTGACTATTCCCATTATCCAATGCAGTTCGTGACCACACACAGGACGATGCAAATACCGGACGTAAGGCCCCGGACACACTGTTGACAAAGGAGCTTCCCAGAATCACTTGATTGTTACAAAACGTGCCGTGCGTTTGGCGTGCACCTTTTATTTCCGTTAGTTTGAGCTCTGAGGCAGTAATAAAGTTAATACTTTGTTCGACAGTTGACAAATGCAATTTTATTGTTGGTAGTATGTCTATGTACTTACTAAATTTGGTATGGCAGGAATTTAAAGTTTAGTGAGCTTTTAAAGTTCTGATGGTTAGGTGCATCGTGACATTTGAACAATAACTGCCTGTAGTTAGCAATTTAGTAAGCTTTCAGCGTTTACTAGATTTTGACCGGTGACCTTCGTCCGCTAACACAAACTTATACCAACAAACAATTTGACCTTTAATTTGCTTAGAAGTGTAAATAAGGAGACAAAAATAAATTGAGACCTTTAATTACAAAATTAAAATGTAGTACATAGATACTCATTCATGCTTAATCTCAATCTAGAATCAAGAGTTGATGACTTGTAATCCGAGTGTAGGAGGACAGAATTTACATTTGCAGAGAAAATTAAACTAACATCCTCAAATTCTAATTACAAACGTAAATAGGTACATAGTTTGATTAGCCTTAATCTTATATCTAGAATTTTAGCCCACGCAACACTAATCCAATACGTTCTTAGACTAAAAGTAGGCAACAAACCAAAAAACTAATTATTAGCTTTTTTCCAGCAGTTTCGGCTTGAAAGTCGAATAGGATCTACTCCCGGAATAAAGTCCCTTATCCTACATCTTAAATCCCATGTCTTATTCCAGATATGGTCTTACCCGTTTGCCAAGTTTCATCGAAACCAGTTAGCCGTTAAGACGTGATGAGGTAACAAACAGACAGAGTTAATTTTGCATTTGTAATATTTATTACAAATATTTGCATAGAGCACGGATTTCGATTATTCTCAGTTTATAAATATTAAGTAATTTATTAATCCATATTGTAGTTATATTCAAAATATTAAGAAAACTAGGTAAACATAAGTAATAAAAAATACACCCTCGTTCATTCGATTAATTATTATTATCCATGCACTGTCCTAGAAATACTCATTTAATCATTTCAATTTTACAAGCACAACAATGTTTTTTTTGCTGAGCAAGTAGTCTTGCTTGCGCTATTCGACCGTGCTACTTTCCATTAAAATTGGCGGAGCACAAAAGGCTTAGATAATTTACAAGTTTAAGTATGTAACACATTGCGTGCCGTCTATAGTTCTTAGTAAACTTAAATGAACTACCTTATGCTTTGATTTCGCTCGTGAACTTTAATTGAAAAGAGGAATATCTTTATGATTCAATTTTATAACTATGTTGTAATTTTTTTTTTTTTCTTAATTTTACCAATATTATTTATTACACACAGGATTGATAGAAGGAAGCAAATTGACAAGTATCAGAGCTACATAAAAAGTGATATTTATTTATAATAAGAATATCAAAATAAATCGGGCAATGGGAAAACAGAAAAGACTACTTCGAATCCTACAAAGATAACCTTCTCTATATCATTAATCTTTACAAACAAGCAAACTCACCAACGAGGCATTTCATCAACATAACCAATTGGCGGTTCTCTAGTTACGATCGTACACATAATAACATAAGTATTTACAATTCAAATGATACGCAGTTGTTACATGGAGTTATCTGGGAACTTTTTGCTCTGGTTTCCATAACACCTGGTTCGTAACTCGCGCACAATCTTGTAACATTAATGTAACATCGAGGGTTACATCAAAGAAAACATAATTATGGTAAGTATTCTCTATCTTGCGTGTCCTACAAACATGATATATGATAATAAAAAAGAGGAAAAATTAATTAGAGCATTAATTACTTTTTGTTTGACCTAGAGCCACCCTAACCAGGAACTATTAGTTAATCTGTGCCCAAACACAAACAACAAGAACAGATTCTTAATTCAAATTGGAAATATCAAAATTTGCTAACCAGTATTCAATTAAGAATATGGCTAAAAAGTTTTGATTGTAATCAAATCGGTAGGTACTAAACAGTAATTAACGAATTGTGTAGGCAGTAGTGCAAAACTACTACTTTGTTATTAGCTCCACCTGATAAGCTATTACCAATTTATGAACTACCTTTTACACTAAGATATAATTAACTGTAGGAAAGTTACAGACTTGAAAGGAAGTAGCGCTCTCCTTTTACAAATACTAAAAACATTTCTAAATTGACTTTCATCTCCATAAAGCAATAAAATTGCAAAAATAAATTCAATACGAACTTTTAAAAAAAATTACATCGCCGACATTTAGCAAGTAGGCAACTGGCAAGCAAATATCAAAACAAATGATACTAAAGGAAGTGCTTTGAGAAAGTATGCCGTCACTAATGAGGCAAGCGAACGGCTATTTAGTACAATGCTACTTGCCTAGTACGCTTGACCACAGGTGAAAGGTGTAAGTCGTTCAAACGGAGCATAGCGCCGTGCAATTGATGGACTAAAATTATTCCCTTGTGATTTGAAATAACATATTTTTTATAAAAGCTGTTTGCTAATTAATGAAATGTACATAAATGGTTTTTAATTCACAGCGTAAGGTTCTGTCACCCGGAAGTTTTCATAAGTGTTGTTGTAGTTTTCAAGAGAATTTTGGACAAATTATAGTTGTACCGTTTTGTTTTATTTGTTACTAGTTGCCGCCCGCGGCTCCGCCCGCGTGATTGTCGATAAAAACTCTCTCTATAATCCTATGTCCTTTCCCGGAACTTAAACAATCTCTATAATAAATTTCATCTAAATCGGTCCAGCTGTTTGCGCGTGAAAAAGTAACAAACATACACACACACTCACAAACTTTCGCCTTTATTTATTTATTTATTTTATTTTAATATTAGTGATTTGATTTTCCTAAGAATGGCCTGACATTCAATCATTTGGTACCTTACCAATAGTTATCATTAGGTGTTTAAGAAATCGATTAAGCGCATTTTGCAGGATTGTCAAGATCAATGAAGATTACTTATATATCATCAATTTATTTAGAAAATATACATTACTAAATAAATATAATCAAACAACAATTATATAAAATCAATCAACTTGAGTAAATTTGAATCAGTGAAAAAAAAATTCTAGTGAAATGGAAGGAAAGGTAAATTTTGAAAAACATCAGTTACGGAATAAACGGTGGCCTGCTTCTCTTATCGCCATCATTATTCCAGCCAAAAGAGGTATACTGACATAGGCCTCTAAGCGATGCCAGATCAAACCGGTCCAGAGCTTCTTGCACCCAGCGACTTCTCCCATTGTTTTAGCACATCGGGCCTATATCACGAACTCCGAATAGCCACTATCCACCGAATGGATTCAAAAATGGAACATAGGTACTTTGTCTAGAATTATCGGCCAAGTAAATTAACGGGAACTTAATTGTAGGTAATGAAACAGCGATCGGCGGTGGCGAACTCTCGCGTCCGGCCCTGTTTAAATCCATGGTCCGGAGCGAGGAGGCTCGGGAAGCGGTCACCTCCTTCTGCGATGCAGTAATCCTAGCGAAGGAGGAGGAGGGCCGTGCGAGGGAAAGGCAAGGCTTTCGCCCCAACTGCCGCTACAGGAGAAGACGCTCCGGGCGTCGGGAGTCGCAGTGCGATCTCTGGCCAACGTAGGCGCGGGCCGTCGGACGGCGAGCGTTGGGTGGTTCGCTGTCTGATCACCACCAGGCCCGAGTCGAAAAAAAAAAGGTGATGAAACAGACCATAACTATACTTGACTTGTAACAGTTTGCTTACTGAAATCTAACACGGTCATATTAAAAGTAAATGTAACGGACATTACTTTTAAGTTAAGTAAGTTCAACACATTATGTTGTGTAAGAAAATTTAAATAACAAGACATTCGTCTTAGATAACTTATGGACAAACTGGCCATAGCTCGTGTTTCAGAGAAAACACGGCAACCATATTGCACTTATTTTATGCACGTTCATTTATGTTAATTAAAACAGTTTTTATGGTCTATAGCTCTATTAGTAGCTTAATTACTTAATTTACTAACTAATAGATGATTTCTCACATTAATGAGTAAGAAAAATAAAACTTTCCACATAATCTTTTCCGTATTATGGAAATCAGTCGTAATTTCAAATTAAATAATTTATTTTTATTACGTAAAAATCACGTGCGGTCGTCGCGTAGGTCGTGTAAACGACAACGAAGCCGTATAGACAAATACTCGCAATCATGATCGGTGAATCAACCATGATATTCTTCACGAAAACACTAGCCTTACCAAGAAGTACCGTGTTACCTAGGTTACTGGGTCGTGGGTCGTGGCCTAGCACGAATGTTTTTGACGTATAGTAACATAACGTAAAATTTTACTATAACTATAACACTTGATTCGCTCATTACATTTATTTGAATTGGACACTATATTCATATTTTTTTATGATACAAATATACGTCGCATATAATTAAACCAAATTTCTATGGGGTAGTAGTTTTTAGGGTTCCGTACCCAAAGGGTGAAAACGGGACTCTATTTCCAAGACTGTCCGTCTGTCTGTCTGTCACCAGGCTGTATCTCATGAACCGTGATAGCTAGGCAGTTGACATTTTCACTGATGATGTATTTCTGTTGCCGCTATAACAACATATAATAAAAATGAAATAAAAGAAACATGTTTTTTTCGGCTTATGATACGGAACCCTTCGTGTGCAAGTCCAACTTGCATTTGGCCAGTTTTTTATATTCTAAATTCACTTACGTTAACGATTCTAAACGTCAAAGCATTCTTACTAAGCCCTCAGGTAGGTAGTCGTTCCACGTTACATTAGGGTGTTAAGCTGAATCCAGTTACTGTGAGGATCGCCCAGAGGACACGGTGGAGCTAACGGTGGA
>NDFZ01005487.1:1232812-1253422 GCA_002192655.3 Mamestra configurata
GAGCACCGCCGTGTCCTCGTCGAGGCGATCGGCGGCGGCAACCTCTCGCGTCCGGCCCTGGTTGAATCCACAGCCCGGAGCAAGGAGGCTAGGGAAGCGGTCACCTCCTTCTGCGAAGAAGTAATGCTAGCGAAGGAGTAGGCGGGCCGCGCGAGGGAGGGACAAGGTCTTCGCCCCAACCGCCGCTAGAAGCCAGAAGAAGACGCCCCGGACGTCGAGAGCCGCAGGGCTAACCCCGACCACAGCAGGCGCTGGCCTGCGGACGGCGAGCATTGGGTGGCTCACTGTCCAATCACCACCAGGCCCGGGTCGATGGCGCGTTGTGTTCCAAGCGCGCCTCAAAGAGATGTCAGCAAAGGAGATGGGGTCCGCTAGAGCCAGAGCCTGCCAGGGTTGCGGAATTTGTTTGAAAGAGTCACCGCGGCCCTGGAACGCAAAGGGCTTGAGAAGATACGAAGCCAGTAACAGTCTGATACGCTCGAAGAAGTCATTTGATGATTTCCCATCCAAAAAAAAACGATTAGATAATCCAGTTTGACTGGAGGCCAACCCCAATATTGTTGGGAAAAAGGATGAGAAGATGATCATAGGTGAATCAACCAGTCAGCTGTATAGGTATATAAACCAACCACAAAGTTAATCAAGCGTTATATGAGTGTTACCACGTAAATCAATCTGATTGGAATGAAATAATTCATTCCAATCAGAGTCCTCTGTATCTACGAATCAACAAAATATGAATGTCATCAAAATGTCTGTGAAAAACGCGCTTAAAATGTAATCAGACCGTAATAGACTTCACTAGGTTTCGCTAATGGAGTTTTTTGGTGACTGCAATCAGACTGGGATCATCAAAAGATGAAATATAATTTTATAGGCTATTTTTAAAACAGTGACATAGTATACCTATATTTTTATGTCCACATGTCATCATCTGTCTAGCCTTCTCCCAACTATATTGGGGTCGGCTACCAGTCAAACAGGATTCAGCTGAATACCAGTATTTTACGTGGAGCGGCTGCCTACCAGACCTCCACAACCCAGCAACTGGGTGACACGGTACTTCTTGGCAAGGCTGGTGTCAGATTTACTGGCTTCTAACAATCCGTAACGACTGCCAAAGATCTACAAATGACAGCCGGGACCAACGGCTTAACGTGCTTTCCGAGGCACGGAGGAAACTCGGTATGTTAAGATGGTCACCCATCCACAGACCAACCTTGGCAAGCGTTGCTTAACCTTGATCGACCCGTGCGACTGATATTCTTTAGCCACGAGCTCCTCCTGTATGTCCACATGTATAGGCAAAAAAATCAAGCAGGTAGGTTCCTAAATGTATTTCACAACTAGGCTGAATAAATATGACTTGAAAGTGATAAATCGACAAAGTGTTTGTCGTTGTTGTCAAAAAAGTGGTTATCAGTTTAATTCCCGGACTCCACTTTCGTTTTCTTTTATGTTTAGCCTGTTTTATTACACTCTCATGATGTAGCCACATAACTTTTGAATTATTTTGATTCGGTGTTCATATTTTTACATTCACTTGAATTTATTTACCTAGTACAAATTAAGTTATCCATAACTTATCTAAACTCAGGTCATTTGTAACGTTTGTTAAACATTGCAATATTTACTTCTCTAAAAACAATCGATACAGGAAAAAACCACGGAGATAGTGTTTGCATAAATCAATCTATTGACTATGGAAGTACCTACATTACGACAATGAGGCATGAAAATGTCGCAATTTCAGCTCATATCAGTGAAAGTGGTGATAAGAGGTTGCGCGACGCCCGCATAGGCGGTTAAGCAACCCAGATTTATGAATACCTGTTCATGATACTTTGGTAGATTTAAGATTAGATCTATGGCTTACATACTGTTATACTAGACTAGATAAGTACTTGACACCTACCAACTGGTAAGGTTAGTTCTCGACCGGCATTGGCACCCATTATACGGTCAATTTCGATGGTAATCCAAGAAAATAACAATGATCGCTATAACAGCCAATATTCTTTTGTTTTTACAAAATACCATTGTGCAGGCCCTAAAATGCAGTATGAGAAAAAAGGCTGTTTCGAGAAAACTGTGAAAAAGTTTTTGACGCTGAATTTTTTATAATACTAAAAGTGCTTGGTGGATTCTTTATTGCCACGAGGACTAGGGTGATAAGTGATAACAAAGATTGAATTATGAAAAATAAATAAAAAATAGTTGAATACATTAAAAATAAAAAAGGAGTTTATTTTANGTATGTCCACATGTATAGGCAAAAAAATCAAGCAGGTAGGTTCCTAAATGTATTTCACAACTAGGCTGAATAAATATGACTTGAAAGTGATAAATCGACAAAGTGTTTGTCGTTGTTGTCAAAAAAGTGGTTATCAGTTTAATTCCCGGACTCCACTTTCGTTTTCTTTTATGTTTAGCCTGTTTTATTACACTCTCATGATGTAGCCACATAACTTTTGAATTATTTTGATTCGGTGTTCATATTTTTACATTCACTTGAATTTATTTACCTAGTACAAATTAAGTTATCCATAACTTATCTAAACTCAGGTCATTTGTAACGTTTGTTAAACATTGCAATATTTACTTCTCTAAAAACAATCGATACAGGAAAAAACCACGGAGATAGTGTTTGCATAAATCAATCTATTGACTATGGAAGTACCTACATTACGACAATGAGGCATGAAAATGTCGCAATTTCAGCTCATATCAGTGAAAGTGGTGATAAGAGGTTGCGCGACGCCCGCATAGGCGGTTAAGCAACCCAGATTTATGAATACCTGTTCATGATACTTTGGTAGATTTAAGATTAGATCTATGGCTTACATACTGTTATACTAGACTAGATAAGTACTTGACACCTACCAACTGGTAAGGTTAGTTCTCGACCGGCATTGGCACCCATTATACGGTCAATTTCGATGGTAATCCAAGAAAATAACAATGATCGCTATAACAGCCAATATTCTTTTGTTTTTACAAAATACCATTGTGCAGGCCCTAAAATGCAGTATGAGAAAAAAGGCTGTTTCGAGAAAACTGTGAAAAAGTTTTTGACGCTGAATTTTTTATAATACTAAAAGTGCTTGGTGGATTCTTTATTGCCACGAGGACTAGGGTGATAAGTGATAACAAAGATTGAATTATGAAAAATAAATAAAAAATAGTTGAATACATTAAAAATAAAAAAGGAGTTTATTTTAATTATCACAGTTAATGCACGCTAAACGGTACACATATGCAGATTAAAATGCGGTAAAAATACTTGATAAGTACTACAACAACTGTTGATTTATACGCTATTTTGCAGACTAATTTGCAGTAGAAGACTTTCTTCACTGCATTTAATTTACGTCTTCAACTATTTGTACATATAACTCTCTGCTTTACGTTGTCGAGCAGACAAACTTTTTCGGATTCGAACTCAAACTTCTTCGGATTGTTTTAAAAAGTGTTGCGCTATTGGGATGGTTTGTAGTGTTATGACAGTCAGTCTAAATGAGCAATCGAAATTAATCATAATACCTATGTTCTATGTTAAAAATAATGTATTTAGCGAGCATCTTTTGTTTTTTCCGGACCATTACAAGTGATTTAAAATAATGACACGATGATCTTAAAATTGGGCTACTGACCTCAACCATCAAACATTAGCTCTGAATCAAACTTGAACTTTAAAGCAAATAAGCACCTTGAAAGAAATGATGCCTACTTCTGAGAACATCATTCAGGTAACAATCATAAGGAAATTATAAGTTTTTTGAGTTCCTGATGTTGCACCCAGAAATGAACGTCATACGGGCTTCCGTGATCGAATTCAAAGAACTACGGTATTTGTTGCCATAATGCCTTTGTCTTGATTGCGGTGACTCCTGTAAAAGAGAGAAAAAGGGATCCGTTTTATCCTTTTGAGGTACGGAATCATAAAAAAAATGGAGCTCTGATGGGGAATTCTGGTTAACTTTTTCACGACGCGACGGTACCTTTTTCTGGCTCGAATTGTAAAGCTGTTACGTTTTATTATGCCAAAAAAGGTCATTGCCCCTTCTTATTGTTCTTCGTTAGAACCTAAAAGTACAGAAAGTATCGTTTATAATAACAAAGTAAAAAATCACAATGTGTAGAATTCTCGCCGATTTTTATTTTTAGTTAAGTTTATGTCGAATCCCACTTTAAAACCAATAACAGAATTTACAGGTTTTCAGGCAAAAGTAAAATTTGAAAAATACTCAGTTTCAAATGCTTCATTTAAAAACGGAGATTTTTTCAGTTTTATAAAAAGAAGAAAACATAGATAAAAAGTTTATATTTATTGTCACAGACCTGACAAGTTTAGAGTGTCAAAAAATGTAGATGACTCAATGACAGCTGTTACAACGCTGAAATGAAACAGCTATAGACAGATGTGGACGATTGGTAAAATTTTCCAGGTTTTCTTTTATCCCAGCCAATAAAATTTCATCGATGTGCGAGCCTCTACATTAAATTGGTAACATGCAGTTAATTTGAAGTGTTTTGCGTCATCTGCTTCAAGCTTAGATTGGTGGTTTCAATATACTGTTATCTTTGTATGCGTGGGGGCTTTGTCATACAGCGATATTAAACTGGAAAGGAAAGTATTGCGTCATTTTTTATCTAGTTTTATTTAGAAAATATCTGGAAAATTCCGTAAGTTTCGATACTCAAACAAACCAGACACTACAAAAAGTCGCCTCGTTGGTTTAGTCTATTACTTACAAGCTCTACTGATGAGTTTGAGGTCTTGGATTTTATTTCCAGGTCGGGCAAAGTGTTATTGGGGTTTTTCCATCTGAAATTTCTCGAAAACAGCTCGGACTCAGGATTTATGCCCTGTTGATAAAAAAAATCCAAAGAGCCTAAAGACTAACTAAGGTCTTCAATCAGTTCGTCCTGCCTGTGATGACTTATGGAGCCGAAACGTGGACACACACAGTACGGCTTGTCCATAAAATCAAGGTTGCTCAGCGAGCCATGGAACGGGCTATGCTTGTAGTCATTTTGAGGAACCTGATCCGCAACGAAGTGATCCGACAGAGAACCAAAGTTGTCGACAAAGCTCACAGAATAAGGAAGCTAAAGAGACAATGGGCCGGCCATATTAGCCGTAAAACCGATGCCCGTTGGGATAGACGAGTTCATGAGTGGAGATCGTGAATCGGCAAACGTAAGACAGGACGCCCTCAGGGACGATCTTCGCAGGATGGCTAGTAGCAGCTGGATGAGAATTGGCAGAAATCGAGTTGAATGGCGTGCACTGCAGCAGTGGACTGCTATAGGCTGATGATGATGACGATGAAAATGACTGACTTAAACACAACTGGTGGGAATACCTACTATGGGGAAACCGAAAACTAAACCTGAAGGAATTCAGAACTGATGTTTTATTCTTCAGCCTATGCTGTTCCACTGCTAGGCAACATGTCCTTCCAGATATTTTTATCCCGAGTCACCTTGAACCAACCCAAGTAGGCGTCTAGGTCGTCACGCCGAGGAGTGATGTTCTGTTACGTAATACATACTTTCAAGGAACAGATACTTTTACCATACGGTTGGCGCAGTGGTTGAGTGATTGGCTGCTGCGCTACGTGTCGCGGGAACAAACATTTGTATGGCCTACAGATAGTTGTTCCTGGTCTGGCTATTTGTGTATGTGAGTTTATATTTTTGTAAACGCACCCACTGTATACGAAAAATCCTAGTGTGAGGCGTTTAAAAAAAACTGTTGGGTAACGGCCTCCCCCAAGACCTTCCAGATATTTTTGTCCTGCACCACCTCGATCCAACCCCGGCAGTAGGCGTCTAGGTCGTCTCGCCGAGAAGTGATGTTATGTTACGCAATACTTTCAAGGAACGTACTTGGCTTGTTGCAAAATTGTGGCATTACATATTATTAACGTTACTGTACTTGTCGTTAGTTCTAGCTTGATTATCTTGATATGAAACATAATCACTCTCACGACTAATTTCATAAGTCGGCTAAACCTTACGGTATCGTAATATCCATAGATCTGTGTTAACGCTTCGAGGAATCTTGGAGTGATATGAGAATGACAAAATCTGCCAACACGGTTTTAAAAACTTGTGCGGTGGAGATCCGTATCTTACTATTGAATATGTTTAACTGGAAAAGCGCTAGAGAGCATCATATCATAAAGCCAAAAAATTCAAATCAGTGTCATTTAGTTCGATCAAAAATAAAATAATAAAATTCTTCTATAGAGAGACTTTTCTTGGAACACGGTTAATCGACCGAAAACTGACCCATTGGTAGGATCATCAATCGAATAGTTTTGGTTAGGTTTTGCAAATAGAAGCACGTGCCTTTGACCTAAGCTTTATCTTAATAGGTAAAAAAACATCAAATAAAACCGCAACACCGCCGACCGAACAGAACCCCAACAAGGTTACCACACTAAAAGAAATAATTGGCAAACTAATTGGAATAACTTGAAATATTTTCATCACCAACAAAGATGATTAGTTCCCGCTAATATTGGCAAAAAGTGTTGTATTCATTAAGACTAATAAGAGTAACAACCGGAGCAGGAAGCTGTGAGATTAGTGCTCGGGCGCCGTGAAGGCCGGAGATAAACGCTGTCTAAGCACGTGCGATGGCACCCGACGGCTGCCGAACTTGCACGATCATTAGCTGGGACTAAGTGGTGGGATCACGTTTGTGACAGTGCAGTTATGTTACCTACAGCAAATTACACCGAAGCACATCAGAGAGTTGCGGCCTCCTTCGTGCCTCGGAAAGCATGTTAAGGCGCTACCCCGACCAAAACCTTGCGATCCTGCGTTTTTCTTCGTTATTTAAAGGCTATTTACTCATTAAATAATTCCAGGATCCACATTCTAATAAAGTGTATCAAAAATAAAGATCGCTTTTAAACTTTGTCACATAGAAATGGTGACTATTAATGATGATGCATTTGATGTTGTAGCAATTTTTTTATTGTGACAAGGTTCTCAGCACGATCAAGGTTTTCATAGTCAACACAATACAACCTGCCACAACGGAAATAAACGTGACGATGAAAAAAACAGATTCGTACTACATTATGTACTGTATGTGCATTATCTAACATTTGAAGGTTGGTACGAAGTGTCAAGGTTCTGATACTGACATTAACCTTGTCGAAGTAACAAGTTGTATGTATGGTTATGTGGATGACTTCCATGTTCGATCGGACTTATTGTTGTTTTTCGGGAATACGCATGTCGTTGAAATATAAGTGGCTAACTCAGACCTGGGTTTCCAGTAGGTATGACTATCTAAAGACATCTTGTATCTGGTGTTAGAGAGAGACGTGGCTACGAGAAACGAAAGTACTATCTCTTTTTCACAACGAAATCATGATGGCTTTAAAGCATTTGACAAAAAACTTGTTTCCAAAAAAATTGCTTTAATTTCGAATTTCGATGTTTTGGTTGTTTTTTTTGCTCTTTGACACCGACTTCCGAAATTAAAGTTACTTTATACTTTGTAGTGTTTTTTTTTTATTTGGAAGTCGGTTGTTTTTTTTTGGGAAAAAGTTTATTATTTTTCGCTTTTCTATTTTCTATTTTCCCCAGCTATTTTGATTTAAAAACTAAACTACTGAACCGATTTCCTTTCACATGAAAAAATAACTTTTAACTAGGTTCATAAATGACGGAGTAATGAAGACCACACATAAAAAAAAATACAACCGAATTGAGAAACTCCCTTTTAAGTTGGTTAAAAGGCCTAAATGAGAGACTCATGCAAAGGCCGTCCCAAGAAGCAGATGACAGATCAGAATTTCAGACATACCGATTAATTGTAACGGGTGTCCTAAAAATTTGGCTGACCGTGATTCGCTAATCACTGTTACAATCAATCAATCTCTAAATAATGCTTCATTATTTCTTGCTTTTATGATCCATTTATCTTTTGAAGGCTCTTTATTAGGTTTGTTATTCATAGGTTCTCATCTCACCTGATGGTATGTGATGATGTAGTCGAAAGATGAAGCACGCTTGCCTATGTCACCGGAAAATATCAAACTCCGTAAGATTATAAAATAACTTGAGAGATTGTTTGCCGTTTGATTTGGTCGCCATTTTATGTCAGTCCACAATTTCTCGGAATGGCTTCGCGAATTTTGATGCGTAAAATACTATTCCAAATGTTCAGTTGACAATTTATCGAGAGTTTACAATTTCTCAAGTTATTTTATAATCTTACGGAGTTTGCTATTTTCTGGTGACACCTATAAGGAATTCTATTCACTCATGTCATGACCTAAAGACATAGGTACACAGTCTAAGTTATCAGGAAACACAGACTCCTGCAGGGAATTCCACTCCGCACCACAATCTAAGTTTTGTGCGTAGGTATACAATTTGAATGTGGGATATATTTCTTGATTAATTTCATTTAGAAAGGTAAAAATTACATGCCCGCGTTCTGGAAATTCCACCATTCATATTATTTTTATACTTCAACTATCTACATTCCGTGTGTGATATATGATTATTGACATTATAAAGAAAGTTAATGACGGGCCAGTACATAATTTCGCTACATTTTTTCTCGGTAGCTTTGGGTAGTTGAAACTTTCCGTAATTTCATCAAATAAAATGACTTTCGGAAATGTGACGAATAACCTAAAATTATCTTACACTTTACCCTGGAATTACCAGTGTGGCCACTTTAGGCATAACCTCATAGGTCTCTAGCACAAAGTATTTTGTAGAAACAGGTACTCTTCTGTAGTAGATGAGAAAGATAAAAGGCTAAACGGTAGAAAAACGTCAATTCAAACGCTACGCGGACAGGAGCCAGGAAAGTCACACACTTTCATGACAACACTTTTTCTTCCTTTCTTTCTTTCACAAACCGAGATTCCAAAGCGCTAACTTTTGTAAAATAATTGCCAGTATTTATTATCCTTCCACGCTAAACGAACCTGAAACTGAAACAACAAAAAAAACAAAATTCATCTTAATTATCCTACAAGGTCCCTTCTGCGTGGGACAAAATTTTAAACAAAAAACTGTCTCGCACCCGACCACACACATTTGTTTATTTTGTCCAAATAATTTACTGGCATTTGGACGAGCTTATGTTACAGACGACACCGACTTGTCAACATATGGACCATCTTAAAAACAAAAGAACAACCCACCCGTATAACAACTTAAAAGATTAACAGCGATTTCTAGGAAGCTTTCGAGAAAGAAACAAAGATTTGTATGAGATACTTTAAAAACATTGCTCCGTTTTTGTAATTAATGGGTGTCATTTATCATAGAGAAACGGCAATGGAGCACGAAACTGGAGGACTAAAAAGTTTTTATTTTGATTTCTTTTTGACACCCTTGACCTCGGCAATGCAATCGTTTATCTGTCAAGCTTTATAATGTGTTTACGACTGCCGAAAGTACCAAATTACTGAAAGAACACAGTAAACGATTCTGCAAAGATGGTTATCAAAATAATTACTTTGAGCCAATTGAGATGCATTACCCGCGCTACTTTCCTTGAAATTACTATAATTTCTCGCAACTTAGCTCTTGCACGTGAATAAATACTCTAATTGTGGTAACACTAAATTACTTCGAAGAAAACAAGTGACGGTTCGAAGCCAAAAAAAAAAAGTGACGGTTTCAAACGACGGACGCGCCATTTTTGCAATTCGAATTTTAAATATTTTTGTGACACCGATGGCCGATTATTATAGGCACTAACAGATGATGATCTTTACTTTTAATGTCTATTTTTTTCTGACATTGGAATATTAATAATGTTTTATTTTTAACAAATGAAACAGATTAAACTTGCAATTTCAGTCTTAATGAGTCATTAAAAAGTCTATTTCAGTTCAGAACAATGATACGAAGTGTTGCAACAATCATAAATAAGTACCTATGCATTTTAACGACCAAAGTCAGGCGACTAGTTACGTACAAAAAGAGTATATCCATACAATGTTCGGCTGAATTTCGCGAGTTCAACGGCCAAGTAATTTTCTGCAGTCCTACAGATTTATGCCCATTTATTCTTTGTTCTCAATTCTTTGATTTCTTACTTCCTTCTTTTTTTCCCAGGGCTGTAGTTTGGACAAAAGTTTACGTGAGTATCGTGTTTTTGTTGTAACTGTTCTTCCTGATAATTTAACTAGAATTAAATTAGTTTTTTTTATGGTGGTCTTGTTTGGCCGGTACCGGTGTAAGTTTTTTTTTGGTGAAAAACGTTTTATTTGTGATAATTTTAACTGTTAATTTTAGTTATAACGTAATGAGCAGAGCACGCAAGTACTATTATATATTCTGTGACGCAAGTCGATGCGTCTGTTTGTGAAACAAAGGCTGGATGAAATGAAGGTGTCAATGTCAAATCTCAGTGCTCAGCAGAGATGTAAATTACGAGTAAACGAAACACGAGGAAGTGATGCTATAGTAAATATTTTATTCAGCATACAATTACAGCCACTAAGTTCCCTTTGTTACTCGACCGCCGCGTTTGGTAATTTGGAATGTTGATGTTCCAATTTCCAAATTTCGTTTTGTAAACATTCTAAAATGCCAACCTAAACACAAAAGTAATCTTTGGAATTTGAACTTGACACTATCATACACGAGAGTCGTTAAGTTTAATAGTTCATAAACTCTTTTTCGGTCAATTTATGAATTTATGCTGACGATTTTTGGTCCTTTTAAGGCTCCTTCCAAAAGCTGAGATGCGATAATGGGACAACTATGTGAATACGCGGTTTTTATAGAAATTGTTATCTTAATATATAAATATATTTCTTGTGTACGTGTGTATGTCACTGAACTCCTCCTAAACGGCTGGACCGATGTTGATGAAATTTTTTGTGTGTGATCAAGGGTATTCCAGAATGGTTTAGATTCACAATTGGTTCCGGTAGGTGGCGCTGTAATCGATTTTTATAATGTTTCGTCATACACAGAGCAAACGTTCGGACAGGACAACGTCTGTCGGGACCGCTAGTATATTATATATTTGAACATCATGCATCCTAACGGATGATGTTCAAATATGCTACCAGCCTATTACCATAACCAGCGCATTGTTACAATCTAACAAATTACGAGCTACCTTAGCTACCCAACTATCAATTAAGGAAGCTTCGAATTTCAAAAACCATGTAATTAAAATATTTGTTTGAACCAAAGAGTTTAGAGGTTAAAACGAGGTTCATTATGTTGTTATGGTGGCAATGACATGCCACAAGTGGTTGACCTCACCTAATAATGGGTTTATGGTTCAACAAACGATCTTTTTGGTCGCCATTTTAACTGCAAACATCGTAAACTCTTTTGAGTCTGTATTTATATCAATAACATGGTTATTATTACGGTAAGCAAACCAGTAAAAAGGTAAAATGGTATTTCTTCTGGCTGAAGTACTTTAAAAACACTTCTCTCATCACTTTTTATCAGCAAGTAGGATTGCCTAGGCCGTACTGTACACTTAATTTCAGTACGGTATACTAAAAAATTAACTCCCTGTTTCTCGGATGAAAATCATAAATGTACAGTCAACATAGATATTTGATATGTAGACAGCTAACTTGCAACATCTTTTAAATAATTTTGGGAGTGTGCTGAGTGGACATTTATTTTACACCACACTTAGGAGTGTGTACGTAATATTTTTGCCTGTATACCAAATAGCTTTGTTGACTGTGCCTACCATAAGATAATTAATTATTTCCGAAATAAGAAAATATAGAAATAATAAATAAGTATTTATACTGCACAATGGGTATGCATCTAGTAGAAATGCATATGCATTGGTTTCGTAAGTTAGAGTGAGTAAAAAAGTCCTCAAACAATACCAAGTATCTTTTTACTTATAAAATCAGCGGCAAGTAACAGTAGGCATATTTCATGACCATAGCCTCTCTATTTCAGGACACAATAATACTCAAGAAATAAAAGACACACTCACACAACTGGCCATATAGAAAGAACAAAGCTCCTACCATTGTTCCTCCAAATTTATTATCCACTACACACCTTCGACATAAGCCTAACTCGGCTGCAATCATTGCTAATTAAAAAGGATTCAAAAACTTCACTTCCAAAAAGGCATTCTAGGATTGAAACAATAGGTTTGTTGACTATGATTTTAGAAATGAGGTAGATATGGTAGATACCTAGTTTCACTTGAAGATTTTTTTTTTCTCTCATATTTTCCAATTTCCTTTGTGTTTTTCCTTATCCTGCTAGGCAGTCAAGAACAAGTACAAATCATAAAGCTAGCTTTTCCCAGCAAAAGCAAACAAAAAATAGTACCTACTAGGCATCCAAATTTTTTTTAGACCTACATTAGAGCCAATTGATGATCAGTTCATAAATCACCCCAAACTGCACCTCCCACAACGATTCTTGCGACCACTACCTCATTTTATAGATTATCCTTTCAACAGAAGTTCCCTTTATTTTCATGTTATCTGGCAATGGTGGACAAGGGACATCGCGATAATCAACAGCCGAGTTTGTGCCGATCTTGAAGTCCCACTCAAAAGTCAGGTTTGTCATCATGCTCCTGTATTCCCAAAATAAAGAACCATATAGGACATAGGTATGCCAACTTTGAGCATATTGAATCCTCAATCGTCATGTTTCTCCTCTCATATTTCAACCATCAGAAGTCTTAGGTCATCGCTCCCCGTGAGACGAAAGTACTAATTACATGAAGTACAACCATCATACAAAGACATACAACTAACACGTGGGTTGTATGAACTTGTATCATTAAATATATGTATGTATGTAACGTACGATTACTCATCCATTCTCTGAGTGCAAGCTTTTAAATCGAGTGGATTAATTAATTGGAGTGCTCTGAACTTTCAAGTGTTTGTTTATGTTCTAAAGTTGGAACAAAGGAAAGAATTGGTTGTTATTAATAGGATGCATTTAAAATGAACTTTTAGTTGATATCTCACACTCCGCAGTCTAACAGTTGAATTAGATTTGATTCAGCATGAACTGGTGGAAAGAAAGCACTTCTTATCTCTGGTTTCTGGAAAGACATTGTCAACGCGTCACAACTTTTTAAGTTAACTGATGCGATTGGCTGTTGCATATTCATTCAACCTACACAGCAGCTAACGCCAGTTTGACCATTTGTCACGTTAGTTTTGCAATAATTTTCTTTTGCGAAATTGGGCCTTAGTTATTTTCGTTTACCGAAATATATAATACTTCTGAAACTTTCGAATTTCACAGTTTCTTTACACTATGACTGGATGTATCATCATTTGCCTAGCCTTTTCCCAATTATATTGGGGTCGGCTTCCAGTCAAACCGGATTCAGCTGAATACCAGTATTTTACGTGGAGCGGCTGCCTACCAGACCTCCACAACCCATTTACTGGTTAACATGGTAGTTCTTGGCTAGACTGGAGTCAGATTTACTGGCTTCTGACAATCCGTAACGACTGCCAAAGATCTAAAATTGACAGCCGGGACCAACGGCTTAACGTGGTTTCCGAGGCACGGAGGAAACCCGACATGTTAAGATGGTCACCCATCCACAGACCAACCTTGGCAAGCGTTGCTTAACCTTGATCGACCCGTGCGATATGACTGGATTTATACAGAGTGCAAATAAAACCGCTTGATCTCTCCATTCTGTATAGGTGTGCACTCTTCAAAGATCCGGATTATCCCGGATAAAACCACATAACGTGATACACATTGTTTTGATGAGTGTGCGAACATCCAGCTACAGTCATTCGCGTAATGATAGGTCACGATATGATATCCGATTCTCATAGCCGTTAGAAGTAACCCCTCGACAAACTACACCGCTCTCCACTCTTAATTCGTGCATCCTGTTGCCACGAGGGGATCTAATATCATGCGGGATTTGACACGGAAGGGTATCGGCGTCAGTTATTGAATTAAACTTGAATCAATATTTGCTTAAACACATTGACAGTTCCTATGTGTCCTGTTGACAAATACCATATGAAAGGGCCACATTTTAATAAACAGGTACGTTAAATCTATGACTAACAAAAAATACTTGAAGATGTTAAGGTACAGGCTAATAAAACCACAAAAATACTACCCTCCATTTTTTGGGTGAACTATTTTGTCAGTAGTAGTCAGTAAAGAGCATACATTTATGTTAATTTTATAAAAAGTAACATGCATCTTTTGTGCCACTCAAATGGCAAAACCGGCTAAAATTACACGCAGAAGATAAAACCAGACATGATAAGTTGAAATTATCATTTTAGCCATAAGTCGTCCACTGCAGGACATAGACCTTCCTCAAGTGTCGCTACATTGACCGCATCGCCGTCTCGCATCCAGTTGATTTCTGCGCCCTTCACAAGATCATCGGTAACTTTAAATCATTTCGATTTTTAAACTTGTTGTTCTTCAAAGCCAAGTTTTTTGTTCCGTTTGTAAATGACATCATCATTGTTGTTTAGAACCTTCTGTTCCTCATTCTACACCTGTAGCCTGTGGGTACATTTTACGCAGAAATCGTACAGTGCCCTTCGCGTACAGTACAATAATGCTTTCAGGGTGTTGATGGGCTGCCAGGGTTGCGGAATTTGTTCAAAAGAGTCACCGCGGCCCTGGAACGCAAAGGGCTTAAGAAGGAACACGGATGGGTTTTAGTCAGTAAGAGTCTGACACGCCCTTCCGCTCCACCCAGAGCGGAAGAAGACATTTGATGATTTCCCATCCTTAAAAAAAAAAAAAAAAAAAAAAAAGGGTGTTGATGGGGCTGCCTCGCTTCTGTAGCGCATCAGGGATGTTCGCGGAGATGCATATTGATTGCTTTTATGCATTAATGCGTAAAAGATGTGCTTCCTTGGTGCGCAGGGTGCGAACCAGTTCCAACAGCATACTGGGCATGATTGCTGGCAGGCTGGACTGCCGAATTGTAAGTCGTTGCTCCAGTATCTCAGCTGGAATGCTGAAGTAATGATTTTATTTGTTGTGTGCGTTTTTCTAATTGATGTTTTGAGTGTTTCACTAACATAGTTTTAAGTTTATTTATTGTTACTAACACTAAATGAGTCTTCGTTGCTCTGAATAAATAATGTATTATTATTATTGTCAATTAAAGCGATGACTTTAATTAATATACGCATGCCTACATAAGTAAGTAGCTGTGTACAATAGATAAATAAATGATTGATCATCTGTCAAGTCGATGATTAGCAGGAGTTTTTGTGTTATCATTGTCGACGACATAGAATCATTATTTTTTATTAGAACGGTCCAATGATTCTGCTGATTAATAACTAATTGATTGTATTGATCGAATCTTTAAAACGAAACAAGAGGAAAAATACATATCTTTTAACTAAAAAAATCTGTTTATAAAATATTGAGTAGTTTATGAGACTATGCAGCTATGTAAATAGCCTACCTTGTTTTGGTAGCTAAAGCATTTTACGAGTTTTGTGATAAAATGACATTAAAAAAAAAATCGTTTAGAAGATAAAGCCAGCCATTGTAATACCCTGTATGTAATTTTTCATTTTCTATCTTTTCTGTAAATATTTTAACGGTGTACATGATAATGAGTATTCGATTTTATTCTGCACAAAAGAGTATTTAAAGAAAATATCTCATCAAAATCAATTTTAAAAGCTTTAAAGTTGCAACTATGTACAAATATACTCATAACACCCTAAACTTCAGGGGTTAACAACATTCTACCAACCACACGAGATTAAATCCAATATACAAGCTTTGGAAATATCCAAAGCCAACTTTTCCCGTTTCAACATAAAACTGCATTCCAAAAAGAAAGGTCCCTAGAGCCCGGCACCAAGCACGTGCTTGAACCTAGGCATACGTGTCAACCCCCCATTGGCTAGCTAGTCGATACACAGTGGCAGGGTGGACAACCCCTCATTTTCTAGTCCAGGGGTGTTCGACTTATAGTTTTGGCGATCTAGTTTAAATTATTTAGGCAGCCAGCGATCGACGGCGAAAGGAAAATCACTTTACCTTGGTGAACTCAAATATTTTTATGCAAATGAGGATTTCATATTTTAAATACTGATTTAGCTACATACACTTAAATAAAAAATAAAAATTCTAACTAAAATATGGCGTCAAAAAATTCGTGCACATCGATAATATTCACATAAAAAAAGATTGATTAATCGCCACCGTTTTGTCATACTTCTATTGTATTGAGAATTTCCGCGAACGTCTCAGAAAGCTCTAGCGTTCGACAGTTTGAGCACCTCTGTTCTAGTCCATATAAAATGGCCGGGTCGTGCCAGCTCGCCTAAATGTCTGGCAGACTTCCAAGTCTACAGCACTTAAGGACTTCACTATTGTGCCAAGGGTTAGCTTTATGTCCCAGTGTTGGCTGGGCGATGCCACATTAAGCCTCTAATAAATATACTGCGTGTTTTCCTTCTTATTTTAGCCGAAATTCAAATTTGTTTTTGCAATTTGCAGGTCAATATTAGGTTGCTGACAATTTGAATTTCGCGAGCGACCACTGCGCAATCACCTTAATCTGATAACAACAACACTATCTGGGAAGCCGTTTCTTTTATATGGAGAGGGAGAACGCATAAAATTGCACAATGCAACGTGACCTAACGTAAAGGCATTCTGCCAGATTAAGTACAGAGCATAAAGAATAACTCTAAGCAAAGGCCTCCCCAAGTCCTTCCGGGAATTCTTTTTCCGCGCCACCTCGTACCAATCCGCACGGTACGCGTCCTTAAACTCTTAAGCATCCTAAAAGTTTGAATTAGTACTCGTAGGTGCATCGCTGCTCTGGTTCGCTGTCCAATCACCACCAGGCCCGGGTCAATGGCGCGTTGTGTTTCACGCGCGCCTCAAAGAGATGTCAGCATAGAAGACGGGGCCCGCTAGGGCCAGAGCCTGCCAGGGTTGCGAGATTTGTTCGAAAGAGTCACCGCGGCCCTGGAACGCAAGGGCTTTAGAAGGAACACTGATGGGTTTTAGTCAGTAAGAGTCTGACACGCCCTTCCACTCCACCCAGAGCGGAAGAAGTCATTCGATGATTTCCCAAGCTTAAAAAAAAAAAAAAAATATGCATCGCTGCTCGTAAAATAATTCAGTGTCAATATTTCCGTGTTTTTTTTTGCATTGTTGTTATCTTAGTTTATACGAGCATAGCCTAGCTTGAACTGGAAGTTCTACTTATACCGAGAGTTCGTTGACTCCACCGAACAACCATTTACAATCCGAATTGTATTGTTATATTGTCGCGACAGCTACTGTCCCACTGTTGATAAAAAATGGTTCGCAAAGACAAAGTAGGAGTACATACCACAGCCTTACTATTCTATAGCTGTTGCGTTTTATCATAGTAATAGCGGTCATTGACCCTCCTATCGATGTGACCGAGAGTTTCTCGAGTGGCACTCGCTTACCACAGAGTTGGAAGGTCTCACATAAGCTGGACCGATATCCTGGTGAACGCCGAGTGAATCCGCTGGATGCAAGACGCACATGTAACGACACTTGAGGAGGCCTATGCCGAGCAGAAGACGTCTTTCAGCTGAAATTATGAAAGGGCAATAACCTTTATTACTATGCTAAAACGAAACAACTATACCTGCTAAGTGCATGAACAATAGAATAGTAGAAAGGCGAAACAACTTGTACAGTCAACCGTACAAAAGCACTAACATTTGCGCTACTAAAATCGCCCTTACTGCTATACTTCAACGACCCTGTCAAAATCAAATTGTTACCTTTCACGTGTGGCTGACCGTACACATACAGCCTCTATGAGGTAGTGACAAGACTATGTTTGTTTTATTTGCATGTAACACGGTTGCAAATTTGGTTGTCATCGTGAATGTTCATTTTGGTTTCAATTTTAAACATGTCATTGTGATTTGTGACTTAAGTAGGTTACTTAACATCATTAAACTGGGATTCCGTTTAAAAATTGACATTATTCGCTGCCCGAGTTTGTGTTTCCTAGTAGCTCACAACCTGGGGGTCTTTAAGTTAAGTGTAAATAGGTTACTTCTAGGCAAGCGTGGTCCATCGTCGACCACACCCACGTCATCACTATCCATCAGGTGAGATTGTGGTCAATCGCTTGTCCATCAATAATAAAAAGCCATCCCAATTTAATTGGGGTCGTTGCGTGTCATCTTCGTCCTTACATCTATGCCCTATATAATATTACTTAGGTTTCAACTCAGTAAAAATGTCTTGCAAATCCCTAAAGTAGAACTTTTTGCAAATAAAAGGATTTCAGTCGGCAAAAACCTTAATCAAACCTTTTTAACACGCTTTTATTTACTCAATATTGCAAACGTTAACGAGGAATAATTGAATTGGTGACTTTTACCCTTCAGTCAATGCTGCCAGTCAAATCAATTCAATCAAAGAAGGGTTTAATTTTATTATTTCTTTAAGACAATTAAGAGGCTCTCTTAATTTGATAAGTACAGAGAGCTGAAACTTCAGCAATAATTTAAGTTCAATCTAAGTATACTTATATAATAAATGCGAAGTAACCGACATATGTCTGTCGGTTTGTTTGTAACCCTTTTTTACGCCTAAAAAACTGTCCGGGTTCGTATAAAACCTGGTACTCGGAAGAACCTAGATTTGGGAAAGAAATTCTTCCTGAAAGACACGCTTTTCATGAGGGCGCAGCAGCGGAAACAAGCAAGTACTTCGTAAAAACATTTTCATTTACACGAACACCACAAACTTTTTGAGACACGAATCAAACCAAATCATTCTATGTATTAATTTTCCCTCCCACCAAAAGTATCACTTTACGAGTACCACCGGTTACTTTACCGAAGTAAATGAATCCTCCATTAGATCTTCATAGAGACAGAATGTCTGTAATTACTCATTGTCTTAGAAAGCACCGTGATAATAGATCGCTGGTGAATGGCTGCTGGTGTCAATGACACGCCACTTTCGTGACATTGGGAGGCTGTGCAATACTATGGGTACTGGTTGTACCATTAGTCTTACCAAATAGCAGAGTACTCTTTATTTTTTGTGAGTGTCGTCTTCGCAGTTCAACCTATAAGGTTGTCGACTGCTTAACCGGACTTGCCTGTGGTGGCCTTAATATAATATTAAAGCCTCCAGCCAGGGCTTATAAAAAACTTACAAACTAAGCGACTACACGCTAAGGGCACCCCCTGTGGGGTACGGGCCTCGGCTTAGGGCGTCGCTAGGGCGAGGACAGCTAGGGACAGGCTGGATCGAACTAGTGAGCAGTACTCTATGGTACACTTATGTACCGAGTTTTAAATTGTTTTCTATGAAGCTCTTTTATCCATTCCGTGGTGTTTTCTGTTCAAAATAATCGTTCTAATTCAATCATCTATGACATTGCTAGCGTAACCCAAGAACGTCATAAATAGGTATCCATATCCTAGGATTCAACTGGTCTCACTGCCCTGAACTGGTTCATAGGAGAGACAGTTAAGCCATTTAACAACAAAAAGGTTTTAGTTAGTTCATTCGGCGAAATAGGGTATTGCCGATTCTTCCAATAGCAACACTCAGTGCAAATGCCCCTGAACAGGCTATGTTCCATTTGCTCGTGTGTCCCAAGTGTAAGTCTGCACTCTCAGCGATTTAAATAACGTTACTGGTGCACCAATAAACGTGGCCTCGTACTGGGCCTAATCGTATTACCCAGTAACTGGGTTGTAGAGTTTAGGCAGGCAGTCACTCCATAAAATATTGAAACTTTGTGTTATCTGCTGTGGTGGGCAAAGGTTATGCATATTGAGTTTCAAAAGTAATCACAATTTCTTAACTATATCCCTAAAATATTTTCCATAAAGTGCATCGACACATTTATCTTATCTCCCACGCATCAGATATCATTATCATGACGTGATTGACATTGACAATTTGACACGGACACATCTCTCTAAGGGTTAGCTCACACTCAAACTGAGACGCGACGCCGCGTGCAGTTGTTAAGATAGAAATGCAATTAAGAACTTTATTTACTACATGAAAGGTACACTTTCCAATGAGAGAATTTGAATTCACCCCGCGAAATTTCTATATTGTAAAATGTAGGGTGTAATCTTATTTAAAGACTGCTTCTTTCCAAGTAAATGAAGAAATTTCGGTAAAAATCGTATCCCTTAAGAGTGTAACGGAAAGGGTAATCAACATTTGTATTTTATTACTATCAGCGCTTGGGCTGGGCGGCCTTCGGGAAGCTACGTGGTATCTTTGAATCGTCGATCCCACAATCCCTTAAGAACAGGGTCTTTAACCAGTGCGTCCTTCCCGTAATGACTTACGGAGCCGAAACGTGGACACTCACCATAGGCCTGGTCCACAAATTCAAGGTTGCTCAGCGTGCAATGGAGAGAGCAATGCTCGGGATTTCTCTGGTGGATAGAATTCGCAACGAAGTCATTCGCCAGAGAACTAAAGTCACCGACATTGCGCGTAGAATGAGCATGCTGAAGTGGAAGTGTAGACGGACAGACGGTCGATGGAGCAGACATGTGGTAGAGTGGAGACCGCGTATGGGCAAACGTAGTGTGGGACGCCCTGCGGCACGATGGATCGATGATTTGAAGAAGGTGG
>NDFZ01005487.1:1256453-1348304 GCA_002192655.3 Mamestra configurata
ATCTATTGGCCCACCTTGTATTTTCAGTTTCGTTTGGTCCTAGCTAAAATTTTATATTAGGTCGAGCAAAAAGTTTTTATGCAGTTTTGAACCTGGCACATTCACAATTTCATTCAATAGTCTTTTTTTGAATTTCGAACACAGAATTTAAAGAAACAAAAGACAATTTGGAGCCTGTTTGTTGATATCAAACAATCGAATACTAAGAAAACTTGGTTTTATTGGTTTACTTGGATTTAATTCTTGAAAAAGTGATTGATATCTTTGGTTTTGCAACAAACATTACTTATTCTTAACATTAAGGTGAGGTTCTATCAATAATCTATGGATACTTCACCTGAAGTCGCCGCCCAAGCTGTGGCACTTATTCAGGCCGGACACAGCCAAAGAAACGTGAGTGCTCAACTTAATTTAAGTCGATCTGCGGTCCGAAATGTTTATCGGAGGTACCTAGAGACTGGCGGCTTTGTTCGTCGCCAAGGAAGGCCACGATCTCGGGTCACAACTGAAAGGCAGGATCGATTCATCGTGACGACCAGCTTGAGAAATCGTCACCTTACCTCCATTGAGATACAAAACCAACTTCGCGACTTCCACGGAGTATCTGTGAGCGCTCGAACTGTTCGGAGAAGGTTAAAAGAACGCGATATGGTACCACACAAGCCAGCTAATGGGCCCAAACTAACGCGAGCCCACCGAACAGCGCGCCTTCATTTCGCACGCAGTCATTTAAATTGGACACAGCAAGATTGGAGCCGTGTACTCTTTTCTGATGAGTCTAAAATTGTGTTACATGGCAATGATGGAAGGAAGAAGGTCTACCGACGTAAGGGAGAGCGTTTCGCACAATGCTGCTTTGAAGAGAGGGTTGCTTATGGCGGTGGCTCATGGACTGTCTGGGGCGGTATATCCGCGAGCGGCAAAACTCAACTTGAGGTTGTTACAGGACCACGGCTGCCAACATTAAATGCTGAAAGGTACATTCGTGAGTGCTTAGAACCTCACGTGATACCATACGCGGACTATGTGGGCCCAAATTTCCTTTTTATGCATGATAATGCAAGAGCCCATGCGGCCGGCATCGTCAGGGAATATCTTCGGGATGTGAACATCACAGTTATGGACTGGCCAGCCAGAAGCCCAGACATGAACCCCATTGAGCACATGTGGGACGAGCTAAAAAGACGTGTTAGGGCTCGTCAGCCAGTTGCCCAGACGATGCAGGAGTTGAAAACTGCCATAGAAGAGGAATGGGAGATGATCCCTCAAAATTGCATAGAGCGGTTGATAAACTCTATGCCTAATCGTATGAGAGCTGTGGTAGATGCCCATGGAGGCAACACGCGTTATTAAATTAAACCTTTATTTGATAAAACATGTTTTTTATTCAAAAATCAATTGCCTTTAACAAGGCGCATATCCGACTTGTTAGGCGTAGCTCCATGTCGTATGGTATTCTGAATTCAAATTTAAAACAATACGATCGAAAAAGATGGTAAAATGTATCAGGTTTAAAACTGCATCAACAGTTTTTGTTCAATCTAGCAATCATATTTCGGTAGGGGCCATCGAAACCTAAACTCTAAGGTGGGCCAATAGATGTGTCCAGAAGTGTAGAAAACCTGATCGTAGCAAAAACAACATGACTTGACTTGACGTGCTGGGAAACTCGAAACTTGAAATACTCGGAAGCTCGGAAGAAGAAAAAACAAAAATATCATCAAACTTTAAATTGTACAAAACATTATTTTTATTTTTCTTATCTCATACACCAATTCTAGCTCATTTGAGCCTTAATTATAATAAAACTTTTTTATAATTTAAACCATATTATTAGTTTAAACCATGGATATCGAACCCTACTTAGCACTATTTGATTTTTTTTTATAAAATTAGAAATAGTATCTACTTATCAGCATTCACACGAAAAATATATTTTTATGTTATTTTAAAAATAGGTCTGTTTTTAATTTTCACAAAAACAAATAATAAAACCCATCTCATCTAAAACTCAATTTAACTATAAATAAAACTTTAAGACAAAAATCCTTTTAAGTCACGAAAGTAATAAAAGCTGTGGACGTAAACTTCGCGTCTCAGTTAGGGTAGGACGGACCCACGGACATAAAAACAAAAGCATACACTATAACGGGTCGTAAAACTTGCATTAGAAAGTGATTACTGAACGTAAACAGTATAGATGAGCACACAAGTCTTAAGGAAAATAATTCAGAGGATTGGAGTTTAGAACCTCAACGATAGCATTCAAAGTAAAAATAATGCA
Source organism: Mamestra configurata (assembly GCA_002192655.3). Taxonomy (NCBI): domain Eukaryota; kingdom Metazoa; phylum Arthropoda; class Insecta; order Lepidoptera; family Noctuidae; genus Mamestra; species Mamestra configurata. The sequence goes on from NDFZ01005487.1 coordinate 1,258,738, forward strand.
GCACGTGGTTTTTCGTAGGTTCTATGTATCTCACGCTAGACCATAAATAATGCAAATCATTAAAATAGTTAAATATAAGTTATTTAAACATAATGTCTACGTTTCTCATTAAAATCGCCAATATGGGCCGCTGGAAAAAAAATATGTTGACATAAGAAAGCAGTACCTTTGTGATCTTTAATCTTTTACTGAGTGTTTTGTACGTAACGTCACTGTATAAATATAGGTATAATAATTATTTGAAACCTATTTATACTAAAATCGGTAATAATTACTTTACCGAACATGAAGTTGTAGAACACCTGTACTTTAATTATCATGATTTTCCAACCAATTTAGGCAGTACAATCAATCCCCAATTATTATTATTGCATGGTAGCGGTTATTAAGAACGAACTGGTCTAGGTGTTCATAAATATCGCACTGATTGAGTCGTTATTATTATGTTCTATTTACATAATAATGCTAACTCTAGAGCTAGGACCATGTTTATTAGCAACTACATTAACTGCAAGTACCATTTATAATAATTACCTTTTTGATTCAGAAATTCTCGTGGTGTTAAAATATTTTGTATCTACTCGTGGCTCAGTTACTTGAAATTTGCAGCGAGGCGACATAAAGGAATCTTAGTCAAAGTCAAAGTCAATTCATTTTATTTCAACTAGATCATTACAAGGCACTTTTAAACGTCAAATTTACAGTTTGAAATTAAAATATTAGTGACTCTAGTTGTCCATTCGCAAAAAGTAGATTTTTATGGAGAAGAACGGACAAGAAACTCCATAGTTACTTTTTTCAAATATAAGTTTTACAATATTTTGTATACTACATTGATAAATTGATTATATTATGTGAGCACAATGCACCCAACATTACCCTAATATACAGCACACACTTATATACTAATAGTTACAACAAAGCAATACCAGCAGAGATAAAACTAAGTTTGCTAGCAAGGGACATGGTACTCATATATTTACATTATAATTAACAACAATGGATCAGTGTGTGAGTTAAATAACATATTAAAAAAAAACAGAAAGTACACCAGTATATATATAGTAAATAAATTAACAAGTTTGACTTTGTCTACTACAGCCTAGATCGTCCTATGGAGCAGGACCAGCATGTTTCCAATCTTTAATATAATCATCTACTTTGTAATATGCTTGTTTACAAAGTGTGGTTTTAATATAAGTTTTAAATTTTCTTTAATTTAATTCTAACATGGTATTTTGTTGTAACATTTAACACAGTACCCCATGAAAGATGTTCGTACTTGGTTAATCTATAAAATGTTTGATCTAATTTATTTTTATTTTTAGTATTAAAATTAAAATATTATTAGTCATTTATTTATTCACGTTTTAAATGCAGAAAATTATTCTAGAAGTACATTTTTACACAGGACAGATTATAATTTCATTAATTTGTAAAAAAACAAAAAAAAATATTTACGTACATTCTAAATAATATAGAGAGAGATGTTTGATGCATTAGCAGGTTCACCGGCGGCAACCCCATTTAAAATTCTGAAAACGGAAATGTTTAGACCCTTCAAAATATCCTCTCAACCGTAACCCAAGTGTTATTAGACCGTTAGCAATAAGCAACTCGATCTTTCAAATTTCTTAGAAGTCCATCAGAATATTATCACAAAAAAAACATATCTCCTCGAACACTTTTGTCAGCGACTACACTTTTATTGAATACCAAAGACTACACACTCAAGTGCATGTCTGTAAAGGAATACTTTAGAGATGAAACCTCTATGCTTCAGGAACTTTATAGTTATTGAATTTCTATTGTCCTTTACGTGTTCAGCCATTAAATACTTCAAAACGTCCTTTAAAAGTAAATAGGATTCGAAAAAGATTAAAAACGCTTGTTTGAATTTTTTGTCTGTTATCAGTTTTTGGAAGCTTTTTTGTATGTTTGGCGAAGAGATTATATTTTTTAAAAGTAAATACAATAGGCCTAGATAAAGAAGCTTTGGCGCCATAGAGGAATGTTTTCTTTTCTTTTTGTCTGTGGTTATGAGTAATTGTAACTTTTGTAATTACTCAATGACTCGTGCTTAAGTGGTTCTTTACGCAAAATAACTTCAGATAAAATAAATTATTTGAGAAATGAAAGCACACTCCAGTTCTGCGTATAAGCAATGTTATCTAAACACAGAAAGAGAATGTCTAGACGTATAAAAAATAGGGCTGTACTTATGTGTCACCAACGGATAGATAAACATTTGGTTTTGGTCAAAAATGTAATTTAAAGTGTCTGGGATAGCGGGTGACTTTCGGTGATGTGTGGCGTAACTCATAAAGGGGATAATACTGAATTAAACACTACCCAGTAGCTGCATTTCTTTTAAACCTACCGAGGCTATCGACGGCAAATAGTTTTTTTTTCAGTGGCCTGTATTGCCCCACTGCTGGTCAAAGACCTCCCACAATATATTTTTTCAACTAACTTTATCTCATGTCTTCTCCGTCCAATCCTTCAGTATTTAACTATCACATGTCTATCTAAAATTATGTAAATATCAATAACAACAGTTACAAAACACAACCTCTTGTGTCAGATAACTTACATCACCCAGATTCAAGAGAGCAGTAGGGAAACCAGCACTCTTAGAAAACACAGAAACAGACCGCGTTCCGTTTTCCGGCCTCGCCGCCGGGGCCCGTCGCGACGTCCCAGTAATAACCCTCCCCGACCTTTGATTACCGAGCCAGCCCGCGTCGCTGAGCCAGTAATTTTAAATCCCCCAAATAATAATGATATGACCCAGCCTGTCCCTTGCTGTCCTCCCGACATGACGCCGCTAAGCCGAGGTCCGTATCCCGCAGGGGATGCCCTAGCGAGCGGTCATTCAGTATAATTTAGCTAGTTTGTAAGCCCTGGCTGGGGGCCTTAAATTCATTTGAGGCCATCACAGGATAGTCCGGTTAAGCAGTAACGAGCCTTAGTGTGCTGAACCGCGAGTGGTCCCCGTAAAAAAAAAAAAAATCTGGTAACTTAAATACAATACATTCGCTCATCATCTCACATTAAAAAAAAGTATCATGTAAAATTAATACGTATTAAGTAAAACAATCAACAAGGAACACAACCCAATATTGATATTTACAAAATTCCTTCAAACACTCTTCCTTCACTATCGTTTGTTTATTCAACGACGCGTGCGCAAGTTTCGATCGACGCAATCACGTACGCACTTCGATTCAAAGAAACATCAGGAACGCATGTCCCGTATCGAATGGCAGCCAACTATCGAATGAGCAGTATCGAGATCATTTATATTGATAACTGTAATCGATAACGAGGAACGTGTAATTGGTAAATGAATGAATGATATTGCAAATTCATACTAATATTGTCTACCATGGTTGCGGAATTTGTTCGAAAGAGTCACCGCGGCCTCGCAAAGGGCTTTAGAAGGAACACGGATGGGTTTTAGTCAAAAGAGTCTGACACGCCCTTCCGCTCCACCCAGAGCGGAAGAAAGGAATTCGGTGAATTCCCATCCTTAAAAAAAAATACTAATATTATAAATGTTAAAGTAACTAAAGTATTGTAACTAAAGTAAATATAGTATATAATCCGTCAATTTATTTGGATCTGTTCCCATCCCATACCAAGAGCTAATACCATTTGGTATTAGTTTATTCCGAATTTATTTTCTATTCCCAACGAGTACCACATTTTTTTAATAAAAAATCTATTACTAACGAATACCAAAACGTGACTTTTTGTACACTCAGCTACACAAAGTTTTATTTTATTTTCAGTTGAGGTAAAAGGGTATTACTTTCATTACTCCAAAAATGTATGGAAAAAAGCAAAAGATCTGAATCTGACGAAAGATTCAGATCACCGAAGACATGTAAGACTTTCATCTTTACTGCCTTTACTTCCGCGAGACTTAATATCACAAGGCTGGTGCTACATTATGGAAGATAGTCCTGAAAGTGGCGCAATTGAAGCATTTAATAACTACATGGTGTCGCAATGGTTGGAAGACGAGAGTTTTGTAGACACTTGGTGTGTTTATGGTGAACGCCATAGAACCACGAATTCCGTAGAGTCTTGGCATATAAAATTAAACTCCACTGTGCCCAAAAATGCCAATTTATATCAGCTACTAAAAACTCTGAAAGAAGACGCGGATTTGCAATCAGTGGTTGTTAATCAATGTGCAACGGAAACTATAGCGAAAAATCGGTGGATCACATACGTTACTGACCAACTCCGTGAACAGAAAATTAGCGTTGGTCACTGTTTAGAAAAATTAAGGGTCTAACTTCTATTTTGTGAAATTGTAAAATTAAGCTGATTATTACCTACATAAAAATGCTTACTACTTTTAAATGTTAGCAAATTATTTATATTTGATGTCTTTCTTAATTATTTTAAAAGTTGATTGTCTGTGATATTTTATAACTATTGTTAGAGGTTAGAGTGTAAGTAAATTCACCATTTTGACGTTTTTTTCCAAAAACATTGTTACATTTAGAGTTGATTATCTGTGATATTTCATAATTTTGTTAGATTTTAAGTAAATTATTCATATTCGATTTTTTGAATTTTTTTTACGTGATTTATTATTATGAATATACGTAAATAAAAATTAAAAGTTGATTATTGGTGATATTTTATAATTTTGTTAGATTTTCAGTACTTTAACTATTCATATTCGATTTTTTGCTCAAAGCATTTTAATTTTACTGAACCTGACTGTACCTAATTTCTTCAAACTTGTTTTGGTATTGGTTTTAAAATGTGGTACTCGTTGGGAAAAGAAAATAAATTCGGAAATAAACTAATACCAAATAAATAAAAAACCTCTTGGTATTAGATGGGAATAGATCTTTGTTTGCTACCTCTTCACGTCTTAACAGCTGAACGTATTTGAATTGAACTTACTAAACGGGTTTTTTTAAAGGATTGGAAATCCTCAAATGACTCCTGGAGCGGAAGGGAGTGTCAGACTCTTACCCAACTGTGTTCCTCCAAATGCCCTTTTCGTTCAAGGTCGCTGTGACTCTTTCGAACAAAATTCCGCAACCCTGGCAGGTACGACAAGGATAGATCATTACCTGGAACAGGACATAGAATACTATCTTTATCGTGGGAGTATGTGCCCTTGGGATGATTGTCGTCTATCACGCGAAGCCGCTAGTTGGTTATAAATAGCCCATTTACACGTACATTTTTAGTGGCAATTAAAACTAGATGGTGCCGGTGATGTTTCGATGGTGGGTTATCGGATCACCTAGTGCCCTAGGCTAGAGGGATTAGTTTTATTTATTTATTTATTAACACTTTACGCACACAATGTACAGAGGCGGACTTAATCGGTGTTCTAAAGCAATTAGAATCAGACTGCACGATAGTAGGGCATTACTATCGTGCATTCTCATTCTACTGCCTTCCTTGTCTCTAAGCGAGGATTAAGAACGCGCTATTTACGATACCTATCTATACTGTGCCAATGTAGAGCAATAATTTTTGGAATTGGTTTTAGGGAAATAGCCAAAATGTACTTGTGGATTTTTTTGACAAATGCGAGTTATTTGACCGACCTTCATAGAATTTCTGTCAGTCAGAATTAACGCGGTGTTACATGACATTTTTAGTGGGAATTCAATCAGGTTTTTTTTATTAAATGGGGGGAAATATAGAAAATGTATTATTTAAATAGTTAGCTACCTTATTGTCAGGATTATTTTTCCTTTTTTCCAAACTCACAATTACATACAGTTGGTCCATTATAAAGACCATAAATGTCACTACCTCCCTAAGGATATCTCTATCAATACAACATTCCATCCCACAACCTGCCTAATAATCAACCATTATACGGCTTCACCTACGCACTACTTGCGGGAGCCAATCACACGGCTCCTCCGTACACCTGCACGCAAACGCGCGTCCCCGTGAGGTATTGCGGTTAAGCAGCGCCCGCGCCGTATCACTTATCAGACAGATGCCGTGACAACCGCACTCACGTTGGACGAGACGTGGTCAGCGTTGGTAGTTAGGACACGTCTTGTTTGTGTAGGGATTTCATTAGGAAGTAGGTATTGTTGGATGGAATATATAATCTTGGTAAAAAGAACTGGCGTTAAGAGTCAAAGCACTCCACGAATCAATCCCGGATTATGAAACGTCCATCAAGACGCCGATTCTGGTGAAATAAAATCACCAGTATCAACTTCTCGGTAACATTATTGGAGTCCTTTATCACAGGTGTTGAGAACTCCTTTTTTTAAGGATGGAAAATCATCAAATGACTTCTTCCGCTCTGAGTGGAGTGGAAGGGCGTGACAGACTCTTACTGACTAAAACCCATCCATGTTCCTTCTAAAGCCTTTTGCGTTCCAGGGCCGCGGTGACTCTTTCGAACAAATTCCGCAACCCTGGCAGGTGTTAAGGACTCCTGGTACTCTAAACAGGGACAGTGTTTTATCGATAATGCCGCTCAAAAGTCCAAATAAGGATCAACCACGTGACATTTCAGTAGCGCATCTCAATTCCATGCATTTGACTGTCATTTGTTATCGCTGGTAGAGAATGTCATTTGGGCTCTCCGGCTTTCTAGTCAAGGTTGTAGGTCATTCTATAATAGGGCTGTACTATGAGGCGTTAATTCTTCCTGTATATTTCGTCTCTCTAGTTTAAGCTCTCTTGTTTAGCCGTAGTAAGACCCTTGGATTCTGAAAGCATCTTCAAGTTATTAAGCAAAATCTGCCAAGTCGTATGTTAGCTGTTCTCAGGATCAGGATTTTAGAAATTTAGTTTAGGTTAACACAGAGATCGATACTGAAGTATCATTAACTTAGGTACCTTGTTATTGATCGGTCCTTTCCGTCAAAGTTTTCTTCCTCGGCTCTGTTGAACCGGCTTTCAAAGAGACAACTTTGGCGGACAAGACAGGACCCAATCACCCAACTAACAAAGTAAATCTCGGAACGTTGGTAGTTCTCTAATGAAGTTGATCTTAACAAGGTTTGAAAAATTCTCGATCGAAGTTTGACAAGGAAACTTATTCTTACTTCTCGTAGAACAAGCACTGTTAATTAAGGGCACATTCGTTCACCGACCCTCAAAAAACTATTTTCACTCCAGTGTTTGATTACTGTGTAGATTTCTTCCTTAAACAGCACCGAACTGATAAATGAATACTTACATTTTTATCCGACATCAACGAAAGCTATTAAAAGTCTGAAGGACTAAAACAGAACTAGAACAGCATTTATTTAACGATTAAATTATTTTTTCAAACATATTCTAAATTGACCCTTTAACCGTTTGAACACCAGAGCATAAACGCATCGGCGTGCCCCCGACCGCCAAGTCACAAATTCGCCGTACCTTTAGTAACATACATATTTTTGACGTTTGGCGTAAGGGCGCGCGTTTGCTTGTCATGTATACGTGGTAGTGGTATTCAGATGGTTAAAACACCAACCCGAGTGCCAATTCTACTAAATTTTAAGCAACGTTCGCATTCGCATGTCAGTATCAATATGTCAAAAATGTATGAAAATTGAGGTTTTTTTGACAGATTGCGACAAAGATGTGATTGCGATTTTTTTTTAAATTTGCAGAATTGGCCATCAGTTATTCCATGCCAGCAAGCACGAAGGTTGCATGGTACGGCGGTACACTGGTACACACCCTAAGATTTTCACCTGGAACGGAGACCGCAAACTAGTATTGCAAGAAAAGCCATAAATTAGAACGACTCTAGTGCAGTAGGACAAGTTGTTAGCCAGTCGTCTGTAGTCATATTATCTATGATTTATTTATCTGTGTAATTTATAGGGCACTGTTAATGAATGTAACAATAACAAGAGGTATTAGCTAGATACGTTTAGATTGCGGGGGAGTGAGAACACCTGTGCCTTGGGAGTCGATCGAGTCGGTGGATAATCTGGCAAGGAATTGACATGGATACGTTCGGTCACGGAATCCATAAATTCCTTTTGATATTTGAACTTACTAGTGACCATCTTTAGACCTAATGAATTGGCAAAATCTAACAACAATAAGCACAAATTCGTGGATAGTCCTTTTCATATCCTTCCCAAAAAAATATAATTGCAGTATATGCCTGTCTACATATCTGTATAATTAGCCCGTGATGTCCTATAGCTGGCCAAAGGCCTCCCTCGCCCATTTCCACACACGTCTGTTCACTGCTTCTGCGGTCCAAGTTCATCTCTCCAGTTTCGTCAAGGTTTAGCCTTTTTCTAAACATGTAATGTTTGGTTCGGCTTCCAGGTACTGCTGAGTAACATCATCTTCTATATAAGATGACACCGGAAAATTGCAAACGCCATAAGATTGTAAAATATCGCGTGAAATTGTAAACTATTTTTTCTTAATCAGACACGGATATATTGGAAACTATTGAATTTGGATGGGATTTATTGTCTACAAAATGATTTTTTCGTAATATATCGAGAAATTATTATCGTTTAAGATTTATTACAATCTTACAGAGTCTGCAATTTTCCGGTGACATATATCAAAGGGAAACTGATTGACTGGAATATCAATGCTCAGCCGAAACTCCTGGGACTGAAAACATGTTTTTTTTTCTTTTTTTTAACTCAATGATGTAGGTGAGCACTTAGAAGAGATTTTTGGAAATTCATCCTTTATGGCAGTTTAAGTGTTAAGAGAAAAATTGTTTGTACTAATTCTGCGCAGACGAGGTCACGGGTGAAGTAAAACGACTTTCGGGAGGTATGCCAATATACCAGGAAAGAGAAAGAATCATTACTTAATTTTCCCTCTTTTATAAGGTGTTTTAATACGAGAACCTAGTTGATATTGTAGTCTGGTACAACAAGTCGATAAAATCGCATAATTGCAGAAAAGAAACGCGATCAATGATCAATCGTGCGCATCTTCCATGGAACTGTTACTACTTTTACATTCTTCGACCATTCATACGCAACACAAGTTGTTTACACGTTTTCTGGGCAAAAAGTGGACAAACTGGCTGGGCCAGTCGATGCCTGATAGCTAAATACACGGAGAGATTATGTAACATCAATTTGTTCGTGTTGTTATGGTGTTAGATAGCTTTGGTTTTTGTGTGACCTTGCTGCCTAAAATCAGAGTCTGTCTGGACTGGAGTTTATGAGAACAGTTGCTCTGAACGTGGACCTTATCAGTTAGGAATGTTAGGATCATGATAAGCGACAAGATGGTACAATATTCTAGGGTGCTAGGAAATCTGCATGGGGTGGTGGAGACGACCCATTGATGCAATATTCGGCGAATCAACTCGAAATTATTGCGTCAGAAATGTTTTCGTTCTTAATACTTAACATACGACGACGACTTCAAGTCGGTCATCATCTGCCTAGCCTTTTCCCTACTATATTGGGGTCGGCTTCGAGTCAAACTGGATTCAGCTGAATACCAGTTCCTATTTTATGTGGAGCGGCTGCCTACCAGACCTCCACAAACCATTTTTGCAAACATTAATGGTATAAGTTTGCTTAATCCAATCTAAATAATACCGCCTGGCCTTCTGCCAGGGTTTCGGAATTTATTCGAAAGAGTCACCACGGCTCTGGAACGCAAAGTGCTTTAGAAGGAACACGGATGGGTTTTAGTCAGTAAGAGTCTGACACGCCCTTCTGCTCCACCCAGTGCGGAAGAAGTCATTTGATGATTTCCCACCCTTAATAATTGGCTATTTGGATAAGTTTATCACTTATCCTTCATAGCCTACGCTTCTAATTCTTCCGAATGATAGAATTTTTTTTCCAAGGTATGCAGAGTAATATTTGTTGTCTATCTCGCTTTCCCTCACCTAGAAGAAGGTATCAACACAACTTATGTAGGTATGTAACTGCCTGAAATGACTAATTAATTATGTTAGCATACATAACAAATTACCGCTAAGCGTTATGTTATGAATCATCATGATCATAATAACAATAACAAGCCTACGCAGATTCCATTACATGATTTGTATCTCAAGTATTTTTTATTAGTTCACAATCTAATTGGTAATTACACATTGCAGTCCAGTGATGCCAATCTAACGAGGAAATAAACATTTCATACAAATTCAAATTATAGCGGGGAAAAAACGAGATGGCGAATTCTTTTGTTTTAGTTTTAGGAAGTTCTTAAATGGACGGACGGACATAGGTATTTATTTGCGTTGGTAACTCTTATAGTTAAGTGATTAAGGCATAATTTATGTAATTCTCGTGCTTTAAATGAATCATCGTTTGTGTCGAAGAACCTTTAATATGAAGTAGGTATAGACGGCAACACGTAAAACGTTTTGATAAAGATCTCCTTTGTTTTGTTTTGTGATTAAATAAAAACATACGACTGACTTCGCTATATCGGTACTGTATTATTCATTTTATTATACCTACATACTAATTAACATTTTTAAACGTTTCTACCCATTATTAGGAAGCCGGACTTTTGATGGGTCCCGACTTTTAAGTCTGTTACCTAAGTCTCGACTACTGGACTTCATTGTTTTTTTTCTATTCAGTTTTTAATAAAGTTCATTTTTATTACATAGTTTGGATTAGGTACTTTTTACGCATTTGTGTAATTTGATTTTTTTAAATAAATTTATTTTATTTTACACTTTGTAGCTAGGCTCAGATATTAATATTTTTTTTGTTTTTGTTTGTCTTTCTTTTACCTCAAGACCATCTGCAGTCAGCAGTACCGTATAAATATCAGGTCTGTCTAAAAACCTACAAGTGAGAATCGTTACTAACCAACTTTAAATCGTTGTAGATCATAAGCGACAATTCTGATAGAAAAACGATATGAGATACCTAAAAATGATTTTTAAATACCTATTCAACGATATGCCGCTCTTGACGTGGTTCGTCGATTTTAATTTTTCGTCCAAAATTAGCCATTTTGATTTTCCCAAATTTATATGTTTTCTATGACATTTGCGCCGTCATGACAAATCAAACGATGTGTTATTTATCAAAATCGGTCCACGCGTTTGGTCTAAATAGTGCCACAAAGGTACAAACCCACATACATGCATAGGTTGATAAACACATTACCTCTCCTTTGCGTCGCGCAGTCGGGTAAAAACAGTAAGCATTAAAGTAAAAAATAGAAGTTAAGTATTAGGTATATTTTGATTCGTTTCAATGTTTAATATAAGTTCAGCTAAAATATAACAACAAAACCTCATCATCTCAACCAATTGATTCAATTTATCGATGGCAGCCGGCAAATTGCAGTAAACAAGTTAAGAAAGAAAAACAACATAACAAACCTACTGAGCTAATAATAATATCGAGACTCCTTACCTACATGGCGTACCTATCGCATCGGATCGTAGTGGCGTAGTTTACTACGAATGACTAGGATAGTATCGGTGGCCGATCTAAAAGCGTTATGAAAGTGCACCTGACGGGACCAGTGATAGGGCTGCGACACATCGGGGAAAAATTCGAGGGTTCTGCATTTTGATTAAATTACCTTATGTCTATTGATTTACTTAATTTATAGTAGGTTCCTACTTACAATAAAAAATTGGGTAGGTAGGTAGGTACGTTTTTCCTGGAATGTCCAAGCGTTTAATTGTTCCTATTATTCTCCGGTCACCGGTCAGGTCAAGTCACAGTAAGGGCGCGTAAATATCTATCAACATAAGATAACAACACCTGCCGATGCGTGTAATATTGCGAACCCATAAGTACACGGTGTGATAACCAATGATCTTATCAACGAAATTAAAAATAAACGTTGGACTCTCTTCTTAAAGAATCCCTCTACGTAGCCGTAGGGACAGGTGTTTAAGTAGCCCTATCAAGGGCCTATATTTAGTAGTTAATAGAAGTGTTAATTACGGCGCGTGTTCACAAACAACTGCTTCAACTTTCCTACAAGCTTCCATAAATGACTTTTTGATCAGCTTTGAGCACATGACCACACTGTGGTTTCTAAAAGTGAGAGGTAATGTTTGTTTACAATTTTAGTTTAAGGTTGTTTCATTTCGATATGTACTGCTACATGTCTACAAAACATGGAATTGACCAAACATTAATAAATGATTATTATTCTTATCTAAGATTAACACTTTATGTATACCTGCCCTATATAATTTAATTGATTTGAAAAGCTAATATTTTAACAGGTTTAGTTTTTAGGTACAGAAAAATAATCAAAAACATCATCCTCTTTCTGGGCTGTAGGCGGGTCTAAACAATGCATTTATTTTGAACAACTAGCGACATCTGCTGTAAAGTAGCGATACAAAGTAGAGCGACAGTGATTTCTATGCTAGCGCCATCTAGTGTCAAATAGCTAAACTGCAAAGATAAAAATGTGTCTTTAAGTTGTAATTTCATGATACGAGATGACGCTACATACATATTTGTGGGACAATATATTATGTATATTATATACTTATTCTTTTCATTATATTTTTAATTTTAATAGCATTCCTAAGAAAAATAATAAACAACGCTGGCAATGCTGCTAGCCTTTTGGGCACATTACCAGTGGCAAGCGATGAGGAGGAATTTATCGTGTTAATATTGTGATAGTTAGCTGTGATTTTATCTGAATCAATATTTGTATATAACATAAACAACGTTATTCTTATAAATCTTGCATTGTAATGAGTTTGTTACTCAGTTTTTCATCATACTTACCAATAAAATCGTAGTATTTTTACCAGTGTTGGCATTGTCTTTCCAGCTTCTATTTTGACAATAATCATGATTACTTTAGTGATCACAAATTAGTACCATTTTTAATTATGAATTCCGAGTTGTAGGATTAATTGATTATTCAATACTTCATAAAGTATTTTGATAACGTGATAAAACGAAATATCTGCAAACAAAGCATTGCTGGCAATCTAATGGTGATACGAAACGATCAATTAATACAATCAGTTATTTCGACCACCTTTCTATGAGCTGCGGTGTCCGAGTGGTTAAGGAGATGGACTTGAAATCCATTGGGTTCTACCCGCACAGGTTCGAATCCTGTCCGCAGCGTATCTTTTGGTAGTGAAACCCAAATGGAGACTTCAGTTATTATTAAGTATTTCTTAATGAATGTAATACACAGTACAATAATAAGCGTGTTTTTATTTTTTCTTATTTATCCCGATAACGTTAACAGAGTCAAAATAAAACGAATAAATATTACTACATAAAGAAAAAAATGTCCCAGAAAACAAAAAGGGACTCCTTCGAGCCGGATTTGAACCAGCGACCTATGGATATCAATGTTTTGTACTCTACAGTCCACCGCTCTACCAACTGAGCTATCGAAGGTTGAGTATCAAGCGCAAAATAGAAGGCTAGAATCCATTTATACCTGAGATGTGACGTATCGAACTTATTTGATGAGTCACGATTACAAATTCATGAGCAATTAAATAAGGGAAACGTTTTTTGAAATCTCGAATGTTCTGACTCATAGTAACATTACAGTACCTATCGTTAACGTAAGTGAAATTTGAATAATAAAAAAGTACAACCCCATAGTATTTTGGTTTAATTTTATGCGACACACAATTTGTATAATACAAAAATATGAATATAATATAGTATAGTATATTTAAGTAAATATAGTAAGTAGTTGTAAATAGTTGTACCTACATTATATGTATTCAAATAAATTTACTTGCGAAACGAGTATTAAAGTTATCTTCTCTGTTCCCTATATTTTAACTAAATGACCTATTAGTTTTATTATTAAATAACTGTCTACTTTTTCTAGCAGTTACAGCGTAAGAATAACACAAGTATTAATTAATGCAGTCAGCCAGGCTATCTGTTATTGAATTATCATACTAGGCTTAATTAAGGACTTGTTTGCTAATTATGTACAAGGCTTAAACTTAGAATATTTTAGTACTTATCACATAAGTAGTTAAGTTTTGTAAATTAACAGAAAAAAACTTTTCCACTGAAAGTTTTCAAATAATGGAGCTACATCAAAACCCAATGTTTAGAAATACCTAAATATTTTTAGCATTAATAATATTGTACTATACCATTGCTGTTATTCAATAAATTCCTAACAGATAACAAACATTGCAATAACTTCGTTAGATCTGTGCCATTTCCTGCATATTTTATCGTTTCAACTGCAGAGGCTCCTAGTTTATGTTGTGTGTTTATGTTCTCTATTATTATTAATAATAAATGCGCAAGTTTGGATGTTTGGATGAATGGATGGACGTTTAATACTCAATCACGTCAGAACGGCTGAGCGGATCTTAATGAAATTTGGTAGAGAGGTCTGGAATAACACATAGAATACTTTTTTATCCCGGGAGAATGTTCCCTTAGGATAATTTTCGACATTCACGGGGGCGGAGCCACGGGCGGCAGCTAGTTATATATTACTTAACGTAATATGAGAACGGAAATAAATTGCATAAGGTATTTAAATAACTAATGAATCATGTTTAAAGTGTAATTCAATGGTTAAGTTTGTGTTTTAAATGCAATTAGTTGCAGTTTGGTAACTCTGCTGCGAGTATTTTGTCAGGCACTCATAACTTTACCAGTTACCTTGCAGAAAGTTTCATTGCTCCAAATTATATTGGTATTTAATTGTTTTGCCAGAAAAACAGGCAGGTAAATTTATTTTGCCTGCTAGTCGTTGGACTAATGATGGCTAACGCTACAGCTGAGCATAAGGTCCAAGATATGATTCCCGAGTTAAGTAGGCAGTGTTCCATTTTGAATTGCTCAATAGTAAGCCGGAATTAGAATCCGTCCCGGTTATTGCCATATTACCTACAAAGGATTAAAAGATATATGGTGTAACTACTGGTGAGTTTAAAAAAGTATTCTTCTATAAGTACCTACACCCAGCCTCAGCCTGAGACCATCAGCAACCAATACATATCCTCAAATGTGATTTCCCCATTCTCAATTCGAATTAATTGAACACTCAGCACTTCCCAGCGGTGCCCCCACAAACCCTAATACCTACACCGTACACATTTACAATCAATAAGATCTACCTGCTTCCTCATCTGCCGTATCTGAGACGGATCCGGTTGGTTCAAGAGCACTGACCGCGTCTGTATGCAAAACAAACTGAAAAATAGACTTCAGAGCAAAGGGATCTTTGTGGAAATTGGGAAATCGTAGAGGTTCAAAAGTTTTTATTCATTTCTTTTTTGACATTTTAGACAGAGGGCATTTGGCTAACTAAATAACAACCCTACAGCCAAGCGAAGCTTACCGAGGCCGGTCCGACGATGGGTGAGCATCTATTACACACCTCCGTACTCTGAAAGGACGTTCAGCAGTTGGTCCCTGGCTGCCATTGGTGGATCTATGACAGTCAGTATGTAAAGCCAGAAGCCAGAAAAACTGATGACGAGGACAAGTAGCATGTCACTCCATATAAAATGGGTTTAAGCTGCATTGGGTTAGACAGAAAGCTGACCGATGATGTTAGGTCAGTAAGATAAAAAAAAAACAATATTTATTATTTATTTCAATTAAGTACATAAGTCTTCAACGTCCGATATTTCGAGATCCCCTATTAAGCAAGAAGATGCTTGTGTTAAGTGACTCCGCTCTTCCACTTAACATTATACAGAGTATATGCAATTGAAAACAGAATAAATAAAGAAAGACGAAAAGATTCCAGAATTATTCAGGAGCCCCTATGATACTGCAATGCTATATACACTCTGCTCACAAATCGTACTACTTACGTCGTACAGATTTACAATCAATACCATCTATTTCCATAGCCGCCGTATCCGAGCCGAATCCGGCTGCCGGCTGGTTCAAGAGCACTGACCTCTAGTTCGTATGCAAATAAACAGACTGAAATAGACTTCAAGAGCATCCCTTTGTAGAGTTAGGGATCATAGAAGTTGAAAAGTTGTAATTCGGATTTCCTAGGGTTTTTTTTCACTCTTGATAGAAAGAGCAATTCATTTATATGAAGGCATAGCCTGAAGACGGAGTCAGGAGCCCTACGATACTACGTTGCCAAAATGCTAACATTTTAGACGTGGTCGAGATTATTAATAAACGTGCCTTTCCTCAATAATTGTATGGGATTGCGAAACCAAAAGGTTACAGTAGTTAACACACATAAATATATAGGGTACCTACCTACCATCTCCATCCCCATATTATTTGATGCAGAGATATCTAGCCTACAAATCCATTGTTACCAAGAAATTTCAGTTGCAAATATGTATCTGTCACCAGAAAATTGCAGACTCCTTAAGATTGTAACAAATCTTTATTAGATTGTAATTTCTCGATACATTGTGAAAATATCGTTTTCTATACAATCAATCCAATCCAAATTCAATAGTTTCCAATACATCCGTGTCTTATTAAGAAAAAATAGGTTACAATTTCACGCGATATTTTACAATGTTACGGCGTTTGTAAATTTCCGGTGATACTTCCAATAACAATGCCCCAACTGAAAATCGAATGCAGAAAGCCATGTTCTGCAACTGCTCTTGCGACTGCCTGTATCGTTAACAAACACTATGCAAGGATCGCTGGTAGCGTTCTGCGGTTTCTGCTTGCCGACCTACTATCACGTGCTAATGCCATTGAATTTCGATGATGTAAAAGGGATAGTGCTATTCGCTATGTATAGCTCCGTCTCTCTCTTAGAGCGGAATCATGATCGACCCATTGAAAAAGGCGTGTAGGTAATTTACTCATTTTACGTGTACGTTGTAAAAAAAACCCATTTTACAAAAGTTCAGTTATACTTCATCACTGCATGTGGGTAGCGCGTACAAACAAAGTTACGTTTGCGGGTAAATGTCAGCAAAGTTCAGTGGGTGTCGATGATTCATAGGGCAACCAAGCAACGCGCCGTGAAACGTCACTACTTCTAGCAATGCCTACGCCTAGCTCCTACGCTTGATTAGTGCTCTGGTACCTGAGTGATGAAGTAAGATGTTTGTCATTTAAATAAGTAACAGATGTAGGTGTAGTAATATAATATACTCTTTGGTGTTTCGTCAAAACGGTCTAACCCTTTTTATTTGAGTTTGAGTTAATAAAAGAGCATGGATGGAGTGCAAGGAGGAACATGTATGGTCGACGCCAGATAAATTTGCAAATTGACCCACCTACATTTATTGACATCCTTAATTCCGAAAACAGAAATACAGACATTCCTGAATCGACATCTATCGTGATACTTAACCTACATTTTCTAGTAATGAAAAACGATTCATAATTTATTTTCCAGGTACTTACGAAGAGATATTAAGGAAAGGGCAATGACCGTCATTGCAAGTTTATTTGGCGTCGACCATAGTTGCAAGTAGGTACATAATTACCTATTGTAAACACGTCACAATATCACGCCTGGGATTAACGAAGACTTAAGCATGTACATTTCGCCTGTTATTTAACTTTTCTTCAAATTAATAATCATTTACCTGATCTAACTCCTTTTCCTCAAAATTCCCACTCTCATTCATTTTGTCAGCTAAAGTCAACATTATTGTCAAAAAAGATATTTCATAGTTGAGTACCTAAAGCTAATAACTTAAACTTTACTGAGCACTATTACATTACATACCTACAGCGTCATTTTAAAACACTAGTGTTGATCCACAAACACAACTAACAGGTTTGTTAGTCGCAGCTAGCAAAGATAACACTACAGCCGCACAGTTAGAATATATCGCGTTGTGAAATTCATTGTTTACACTGGCCGCTCCAGCCTGCTTTAATTTGTCTGGACTATAGATGCGACGTATTTTGTGACTTAAGCAACTTTTGGGCAGTAATTATAGGCCTTGTTCATCTCATCTGTAAGAGGCATAAAAGCGTGCCTATACAATCTCCACATCTACTACTACACAATCAAACCAATATAGCACCACAAAAGTTTCACCATGGTTAAATTCAAAGTCAAAGTCAAAGCATTTATTTCAAATAAACCATTATCAGGTACTTTTGAATTGTCAAAGTCAGTCCGTCAGAAACATGAAGCTATTTGCACGTTCGAAAGCGTAGATCTCTATGGAGAATAACGTGCAAGAAACTCCACGGACACTCTTTTAAATCATTTTATGTTTACAAAAATCCTGGTTACATAAACCTTGTTGCTTCTATATATGAGAACAATGTAAAGAAAGAAAAAAAATACAATTTATAGTATGAAATATTAAAATGAGGCAGTGGCAACCAAGGGATGACCAGTCTCCACTGACGGCGCCCGTTCACGAACATGACGCGTGCATCAGCACCATTCAGCTCAACCATTTTGAAGGGAACTGAATGATCCGATACACGCGCCACCATCAGCGAGACATTGGAGTGAGCATGACACACCCTCAACTGCCCCTGCTATTTCATGTCAAACAAGGAAACTATCTATTAACATAATGGTCCAGGGTTCTCACATTTACAGAACTTGAAATAAAAATTGCTTCTAAATTATATAAAACTATGAATATCAATCTGAAAATACAGAAAAAGAAAAGTTTATTCCAAACATAATATAAGATTATGCGGAATAGTATTATTATTAGACATAAAAGAGGGTGAGCATCTCTTCCAAATATAAAACCTAACTAGTGGAACCAAGCGGCTGAGGCTGTGGAGCAGGACCGGCATTTAGCCAAGCATTTTTATCAAGGATATAATCTTCCAGTTTATAATATGCCTGTCTACATAGAGTGCGTTTTATGCATGTTTTAAATTTTTTCTCATTCAGTTCGAGAATCTCACGTGGTATTTTATTATAAAACTTAATACAATATCCCATAAAAGAAGTGTGTACTTTAGCCAATCTGAATCGGGGTTGATCTAATTTATTCCTATTTCTAGTATTAAAATTATGCCTATCACTAATCTTATTAAAAAGATGAATATTTTTCCGAACATACATAATGTTTTCGTATATGTATTGACAAGGTACCGTCATGATGTTAATATCCTTAAACAGTTCCCTTAGGGAATCGCGCCGACCAAGATGGTATATGGCTCTGATGGCTCTTTTCTGCAGAATAAATATAGACTCGATGTCTGCAGCTCGTCCCCATAATAAGATACCGTAAGACATTATACTATGAAAGTAACTAAAATAAACCAGCCTCGCGGTATCTATATCAGTAANATTGACAATGGTTGGTTAATCACTAACCATTCGATGTTTTCTATGATAAGTCAACTTTCTAAGAAGTCTAAAAGATGATAGTGGAGTACTTGCGGGCGCTACCATTTACTTTCAGCGTTACTGAATAGCACACGCACCTAAAACTTTACCTAAAGCATTAATTTATAACACTGCTGATCCACAAACAGAACTAACAGGCTTGTTAGTCGCAGTTAGCATAACTAACATTACAGCCGCACAGTCAGAATACATCGCGTATATCTGTTTGTTTACACTGGCAGCTGTAGTCCGCTGTAAAATTGGCTGGACTATAGATACGACGTATTTTTGTGACGCAAGCAACTTTGGGTACAGATCTCTTCGCAGCTGTGGGAGACACATACATAGACTAGCAATTTCCCGCGGCTTTACTCGGCTCTCAAGAGACATATCCCGCAGATATCGTGGATATTTTAGGGTTTAGCCAATGACACTCAGCTATACGTTCAGTGAAAGATTACTCCTTTAAGTTAACCATTATGAATTTTCAATTAGTTAAGTTAAGAGCACTATTGTTTTCCCGCCGAAATTAAAATATCAAATGTACATAAGTTTATTTATTTGTTATACCTATGGTTAATAAGTTCAAAGAGCCCTTATTATTAATGCCTTAACCGATTAGGTACTAAAAATAAATTACAAAGTTAACTGGCATTCGTAAGCTGTGACAAACTGCCACGGCACCCCATCGATAACGAACGACGAATAGCACAAATTAATTCTTAACCCTTTAAAGTCCGTTGAATCATGACTTCCCAGCAAATTGCTGATTAAACCAATTCCATATTACACGTAAACCGGGAAACAGACAAAAGAAAATTAAAAACCGAATATTTAAATCGAAAAAGCTTATTCCAATTTCAAATGCAAATCACCGTAATTTTTTTCGCTCAGTCGCTTCGGGTGCGGGTCGCTCGCAAACTTTCGCAAAACGGTTTCTACGTGAACGCTCTCCAATGAGCGTTTGGACCATTGACGTCATCAGGAGCACAGCCGCCGAGCCTCGATACTATTGTCAAACACATATTTAATTACCATCGTGTGCAGTGCGGCACACGCAACTACCTATTCATAACGGAACAACGGCGAATTTCTGGGTTGTCGAAAACCAACTTTGGGCTGTTAGCAGAAAGTGCGTTTTTGTTTGGTGAAAAATAGGTGGTTTAACCGTTCCATGGAGGTGAGTAAGGGTGAATTTCGGCCGATCCTGCGTTGTAGTACGCCTGCGCAAAAAACTGTTCGCGAGCGCGTATTTCAGTTAAAGTAAGGCGGCGCGCCGGCTAGCGCGCTCGCCCGCCGGTCGCCCACGGACCTCTAGCGAACGCCGAATACCGTTTTCATCAATAAAAATAATGTCCTAAAGTGTTAAAATCGTGTGTGTTGTCTTAACCTGTCAATTTAGCTGTATCTGTGAGTGTTGCGGTAATGTTAGCTGCCCGTAGTGTCTTCCTTTAGTATAGACGTGATTGACTGTTAAAAATGTCGTTGTTTTGATAAGGTGAGTTCTTGGTTTAAGGTCGGAGGTTGCCCTTGGTAATGGCAAGTACACACGTATGTAGGTACCACATATTGTGGCAAAATGTTCGCGTGACTCAGCTCAGGTGAAATCATTCAGAAAATTGCTGCCACATTCCAGTGAAGGTTTTTTCATGCCTGCAGAGATTTGATACGATAAACGTTGGTGGCATTAACAATGAAATTGTGGAGATGTCAGGCTATAAATTGGTTGAATAATGGTCGGCTACTGGCTGTAATAATGTTGCAGAGTGTGCTCATACACAAGAATAAAGCTATGACTCATAAAACAGCATGGCAATCAAACACTCGTAAACTGTTTATGAAATCTGTGATCTCGTATCGAATCCAAGCGCATTATGAGACAGGAGCAATAAAGGAGAATATCCAAAACAAAAAGAATGGCCAATAAAGGGCCAAGGAAAATGGGCTATTATGTAAAAAGGGACACCTTGACATTACCGACGATTCTGTCACCCTTGGTGTTGATGTTCTGTCATATGATGCCCAGTACCACAAAGCTGGAATAGGTCTCGTTTAACAGAAGTAAATTCTTTGGGTATCGGCCGCCCGGTTATTATTTGACCCTGAGCTATAAAACTGCCTAACTGTGATAAAGTCTAAAAAGCACGGAGACATTTATTTCGATCAGTATTATTATCAGAAAAAAATATAGGGAGAAGGTCTTCCCTCTCTCTTCATTAATGATAGTAAAACTTTCAGTCTTAGGCCAGTCTGAATCATTGATCTTTTACTTTCCCTCGCTCCGACATCTCTTTGGTCTGCAGTAATTTCTTGAAGCTACATTTAATAGGTACCGGATTTCTTAATCTTAAATTAATATCTTGGGACAATAATAATAATTATTATTAATATTTTTAATCGTTGTCATCATATTTCTGGTACCTATTTTTGCCAATATCTTGCATACATACTAATCATGCATACATACATAATCGATCAGCCCATAATATTCCCACTGTTGGGACACACACAGGCCTCCTCTTTGGGAGAGGGACGGTAATCTACCAGGAAGCAGTTCTAATGCAGTTAGGTTGATGTCTCATGTATTCTTATTTTTGGTTCTAGGACCTGCTGGTTTCCCGCTGCCAATATCATTAACCTTTTGAACGGCAGAGCATAAAAACATCGGCGTGCCCCCGACGCCAAGCCACAAATTCGCAGTACTTTTTGTCACATATCTGTGACGTTTGGCGTACAGGGCACGTGCTTGCTTGCTTGTCATGTATAAGTGACGACAATGGCGTTCAAAAGGTTAAGGTTGATTACTTTCAAAAATATCAAAACCAATATTCATTCTGCTTTTGGACACATTTCACATCATCATTGACCCACCCCCTTTTTCCCCCTAATGCTGCCCCTTCTCCCTTGTTTCCTATCCATCCTTAGATGGCCGACTTTTTACGAATACTTCGTAGGTTACTAAAACAGCTCGTTTGTTGGTGAGAACCTCGGTGTTGCCAATAATCAAACACTTAAGAAAGCTTTATTCGTTTTAAGTATGGTATTATAACGCGGTAACGCGAATACCTAATGGTGTTCATGTTTCGCTGAACTGATCGGTTATATGTACGGGTCAAAAATATTATCGACACCTTTTACCCACTCGCAACATTGAAACCCATGTTGCAAGTAGGTAAAAGATTTGTATTTAACAAATAAACTTAATAACTACTATACCGATTCCAAAAATTGTTTCAGCAATGGATAGCTGCATTATCAGCGAGTAACATAGGCTAGATATATTTTATCCCCGTACTCCCACGGGAACAGGAACTACGCGGGTGAAACCGCGTGACGTCCGCTATTATTCAATAATTTTGAAACACGTGTTTTTTGAGCACATTATTATATACAATCATTAGGGGAGTGATTGTTTTTGCACATCCCGCAACCAAATTGAAACAGCTGCAAACTGTGATGGAACACTTTTCAGGCACCCACTAACTATATATCACCAAGCAAGCATCTTCCCGCAGGGTGATCCACAGGGCATATGCACCTTCCGTGATCCACATAGAAGTCCTTAAACCGCCTCAGAATCCTAATTTGAAGGTGTAACTCCCAT
Source organism: Mamestra configurata (assembly GCA_002192655.3). NCBI lineage: Eukaryota > Metazoa > Arthropoda > Insecta > Lepidoptera > Noctuidae > Mamestra > Mamestra configurata. The sequence goes on from NDFZ01005487.1 coordinate 1,281,512, forward strand.
CCCATTGCTGGACATAATCATTAAGCTACGTCCATTTAAGCAGTTCATCTTTGACAGTTAAAGTTTCAATCGGTTCTGGTAGAACGTATCATCATAATAATCATTCCGACTTTCATTTCCTAGGGATGATATGAGTTAGTTAAGATCTTCATCGGAAGAGAATGCTCAAAACCGATTTCGCTACAGTACTGAATTGACTCAATCCCAATTATTACAGAAGTTTCACGATGTAGATTAGCGTCTGCAAAGCGTGTATTTGGACCGTACAGAAAGGTATATGTTGTTATCAGTTTCAATTATAATATCTTTGACTAACGAAATTATAATATCTCTTACTACACTACCAAGTGAGTGGCTAATATTGGCTGAAAAAAGATCTAGATGAACTATTCTTGCCACGAGGTCATTGTTTTGGATCTGAATCAAGCTCACCTGTACCTACAGTATTAGATTGACCTATTTCTTTGCTATTGTCAAGGTTGAAAACGGTTATAAATGCCTATGTAAACGAAAAAAGTCGGCATATGAATAAAGTTTTCTGGTGCATCGCAAGGCCTTTAATTACAACTGATCCCCTACCGAACAACAATCTAACCGAGGTATCGTGTTATGCTGAAACTCGGTTACGGAGTTCCGATTTCAGTCCCTTCATGTAAAATACAGTACATTCGGTAGACTGGAAGCCGATTCTAACAAAGTTGGGAAAAGCAAGTGATGCTTATCCTAAGAAATGTTTTGTTTTCAATGGGAAGTGCAAATGATCAGACTACACGAGTCTGATCCGGTCAACCGAATATCTTGAAGCCTCCTAAAGAAACGAGCTTCGATTTTTGAGGAGAGGGTTGAATTTCCGCATCTAGTGTGTTTCCAAAAAACAATAGTTCACTGAAGGTAGCATAGCTAGGCAATAAAACGCCTGAACCGTGTTCAACATAATGGATTTGGTTTGGAAATCGCAGTGACACGGAAGTTCAATAGTACCAACACAAAGGAGGTGGACAATGGAAGTCGCTTGCCTAATTTGGCATAGTTTGCTGGATGTAGGTGTGGGTGATTTAGCTCAGTACAGAATGTTTCTATTGTATCTTATGTATCTTTTTTTTACTTCAATATGAGTCAACACGTTAACTTTAAATAGGTACTTCGTGAAGTTGACATGTTTTCTTCTTTGTCAAATTCGTGACCCATGTTGTTACGATTGATAGACTTTGGGATCACACAAACAAAATTTGACTTTCTTGCGTTTTGGACCCCTCCTCTTCGGATCGTATTCCTCATTGCTGAAGGTCGTGAATCCCCTGATGAACTATAAATTTCTGCTTTACAATGTCTCTCCACCAGTGTCTGTCATTGGCATCATGTAGCGCGTCAACACTCAACATCAAGATGTTGAGTGTTGAACGGATTTGATCATCGTTTTGGACTACTTAAATAAAAAAATTATTAACTTAATAAAAAATTGATCATATTTTTTAATTGAGTGTCAGAAATTGCCAAGTATCCATTTCAGAAATGCCATAGCCATGTCTTCTTTTCCTTATATAGGTGCAACTCATACGACACCATACTCTGTACTCTGCACTCCATCAATAAACCAAGCAATGCTACTTGACTATTGACCACTACAGTTAAATAGTCGGTTAAACCACATGATGTAACCAGCCTGCTGTATATTATAAGAGCTGGTACAGATATTACATAACAATATGGAACTAATCAAATAACCTACACATTAGCTGGAACCTTTTTTTTTTTTTTTGGGGGCCAACCTTCAAAAGGCGCCTGGACTTTTGTGGAAAAAGACCAGGGAGAGTTGGATTTTTACCTCACTAAAACCACCCCGGTGATCACCATCAGCACATTGAAGGGGCCCCGGTACCTCTTAAAAGACCACTCCGGAACTACGTCTGTGCTTGCCTGTTATGGCACATCCCTGGGGAGACTGTAAAGGAGTATTAGCTGTATTATACTCCTCCTCCCTCCAAGTATGTTTATAATGAAGGTTGAATGTAGCTACATGGAAACTCATATTATTTCTGCTTCTTCATGTTCATTTATGATTAATTTCGTTGCGGGTATCATGACAGTTCATTCATTTCGCTCGGAAGCTGGGACTCGCCGCGCTTCATATATTGTTGCAGTCGTTTTTCTGGTTGGTACACTGCAGAATAGAATCTGGTAGTTAAAGAAGAATTGCACGAACGTTTGGATTTTAAGTTTTACTTATGTTGTTGCTGAATGAAATAGATATTCCGTCTTTCAGCAGCCTTTTCACTTAATTTTGATAAAAGTAGGCAATTTCAATTTTCAATCGTTACTGCAGGCTGAGTAGCCCGAATCAATGGCGAGAGAGACGTTTTTTTACTCATTTAGTTAAAAAAAAATAAAGGTAATTTGTAATAAAAAATATATTTTGAGAAATACCTCGTGCATTGTTTTCTCGATGTTAGTGGAGACGACCAGCTGGAAATGATTAATAATTATTTAAATGGGTGGAGGCTTGATGCTGCATTTTATCGCAAAAGTGAGAAATTATATTGCAAACCTTAAAACGGTGAGATAGGAGCCAGTTTTCGAGTACCTAAATGTGTTGAAAAATATTTATGCTGTTGCCACAGTTTATATATCTCAAACACATGCATTCTTCGTTGTTGTTGTGGTAAAGGCTGTCTTTAACTATTCATGGCGTTGCTTCAATATTTATATCACTGAAACTTCTGTAAAGTGCTGAAAGGAACATTATTTGTTGTTTCAGTATTTCAACATTCAGCTCTCTAGAAACTTTGAACATTGCGATGATGCAAACGGACAGATGTAACCTTTTTCTAAGGGCAACACGATATCAGTGTTTGGAAATCCTGTCTTTGCCATTTTATTTCTAATCTTTCAGCGCTTCATCTATTATTTTGTTGACCCATATCAGGGTAGGCTGTCTTATCTTTATCATCTTTTGCCGTGTAGTCTTTTACAAAGTGTATCTTACAAGGGGTATATTTGTATGTTAAAGAAACTTTTACATTTTAATCCCAGTCAAATGTCAAAAACCTTGATTGGATTTTTGACATTTATTGTCGCTCGAGGAACTCGTGGCTAAAGAATAACAGCCGCACGGGTCGATTTTCAAGGTACAGCAATTCTTGCCGAGGTCGGTCTGTGGATGGGTGATCATCGTAGCATACAGAGACTCCTCCGTGACCTTTGGTCCCGGCTGTCATTTATAGATCTTTAGCAGTCGTTACAGATTGAGAAGCCAGAAAATCTGAAACTAGTCTTGCCAAGAATTACTGTGTTGCCCAGTTAATGGGTTCTGGAGATCTAGTAGGCAGCCTCTCCACATAAAATACTGGTATTCAGCTGAATCCGGGTTGACTGGAAGCCGACTCCAATAAAGTTGGAAAAAAGGCTAGGCAGATGATGACGTTGATTGTCAGCGGGATGAGATTTAATTTGAAAGTTGTTACCCGACTGCCTCACAAGGAGGGTTATGTTATTTAAGTACATAACTCGGCTTTTGATACTTACAATTCCCACAGTCATGAAAACACTGCAAAGGTCACTTGGCAAACAAAAGACGATCACATCATAACAAAGACTCCATAAGCACTCCGACCTCACCTGTAATTGCAATATAATCACAGTATTGTGTAAAAACATAACAAGAGTTACTCATACGAGCCAAATGACTACCATTACATGTATGATGAATGAATAATAGCGAGGGAATTGGTGTGTCGAACACAGGAATAGTTTTACTTGATGGTAAAACTTGGTCTAAGTACCTAGAAAATTATTTTTGGGCTATCAAAATATTGGTGAGGTCAGTCGTTGAACTAAGTATCAGTTTTTTCAGGTGTTAATGGATTAGCAGGTCAGCGCTAATGAGGATGGTTCATAATTAAAATCTTCGATCTTTAGGAGTAAGTACGGACTACCAACTTCTCATCAAATGACTTCTTTCGCTCTGAGTGGAGCGGAAGGGCGTGTCAAACTCGTACTGACTAAAACCCATCCATGTTCTTTCTAAAGGCCTTTGCGTTCCAGGGCCGCGGTGACTCTTTCGAACAAATTCCGCAACCCAGCGGGTCCCTTCTCCTATACTGACATCTCTTTGAGAAATAACATACTTATCCTGGATGATGGTGCGTGAGGCCGTGGAATGTTTCACGGCCTCACACAATACTTGGAGAAAAAAGATGGCTCCCTTTTTTTTCGTCAAGTTTTGTTAACATTAGATTTTTTTCGTGGTATCTAGCTTGTTTGCACAGTAGAAGCTGATTGTAATGATGAGTTTTGTAATTGAACCTTAAAAAGAAAGGCAGATTAACTTGTAGACTGCTCTTTTTCAACTTAATTTGGTACATTAATACAATTCCTGACTCGGCGGCCGTCATTTGTCAATCTGTGACGGTTCTTACACTGTCAGATGCCCGAAAGTGACAAAGATTCTAACATATATATATAGGTGTACCGTATTTCCTTACGTCGCATCGTCATGTCGCTGCAGTCATGATTCCGAACCCAACCGCGGATGGCTGCAGCAGATGGCAGTGCCGTATTCCAGTAAGTTCTGAATGTTCCGTGAGACAAGATGTCTGACCTGTTTGGGGTTAGTGATCGCGAATTACTTTTGTATCTTTTTTTATAAGAGGAAGAAGACGACGATGATATGTTTTCTTTATACAAGTATAGAAAGAAAAAACGACAAGCCACACGTCCAAAACTGAAATGCCTCTGCATTTCAGAATTGGACGTGGAGGTTGTCGTTTTCGTCGTCGTCAATAAGGGAAGTTCATCATCATACCAGCCAAAAGGCGTCCACTGCTGGACATAGGCCTCCCCCAAGGGGAGTGGGGTTTGCCATAATCACCGCGCTTGGCAGGCGGGTTGGTGATGAAGCACAGAGAATCCTGCTGCCCATTCTCTGATGAGTCCTTTAGTTGCCTCTTCGGACACCCACGGGAAGTGATGGGATGGTGCTATTCTTTTACGTCCGACACCATAAAGAAGGGAATAAGGGAAGTTATTCAATACTTTTACAGGGTATTGGGCCGTTTATCAATTTTTCTTCCTCTGAAATAAAAAAACTCATTCTCACGTGTCGTCGCTCCAGCGTCGGTGACACTACTGATCTGCAGTCGGGCGACACGTCGTCTGCGGACGTGCGACGTACGGCGTATCGCTAGCTGCGGAAGGTGTTTCATAGAAATACATAGAAACCAGCAGTGTCGCAGCGACACGTCGTCTGTTGCTGCTGTCTGCGGTCGGCCACGAACTCGTATCTTAACACTTAATTCTGGTGAACCCCGCTGGATTGCGGGATCTCACTTGGCTGGATTGCAACCCCTACTCGAATGTCATTTGTATTGTAGATCTTTAACAGTCGTTAAACTTTAACAACCAGCCTTACCAAGAGGTATTAACCAGTAACTAGGTTGTGTAGTTCGCTGTAGTTTGTTGTAGGTATCAGATAGGTCCACGTAAAATAATATTATTCAGTTGGATTCGGTTGAACAGGAAGATGACCCCAACATGCGTACGTTGAAGATACGTTGGAGACATAAAAGGGTTAGACAGATGTATTCTCTTTAGGAACCCTTCAGTCTAAATCATTAAAGGAGTTAACAACCTACAAACCAACAATGTTTTGCGTATTGTAAGCTGCTTACACCGCTCAGTTATGAAACGGCGACGTCAACTAAAAGGATTTGTGAAAGGGAATGATTAATGAGACTCGGGACTGACAGGGCTTTGCAACCCCTTTGTCGTGAAACGAATGGATGGACAACATTTTTTTGTGGTTATTTTTATGTGAAAGGAATTTCTGGAGTGGATTAAGTTGATGATTAACGGGTAATTGTTGAGATGTTTTCGTGGTAACCTTTGTGAAGTATTTTCTCTGAGCTCTAGATAATGTCTGTGGCATTATATCAGCATCAGCGATAATGATTTTCTAAAGTCTGAACGGTATCAGTGCCGCCACAAAAAACCAATGTAACAAAATCTGCATCGCAACAAAAAGAACCACAACGCCATCTATCCCGCCAGCTGTGAACTATCGCAACGCCATCTATCTCACCAGCTGCGAACTAACTCAACGAAATCCTGCATCGCGTAAGAAAAGTTCTCCGTGTGATTTGAACATATACAACTAGTCCGAATATCTTCTATCGGGCAGTTGCCCACCGGACACAACAACCGTCCGGTCGGAGGATCCTCCCTTTTCGATACCCCTATAAGTCCAAAAAGTTTAGGATTGACCACGTGACACTTCGGTAGAGCAAGTCAACTCTATACCTACGTTTAGGATTGTTGGGCAATCCTTTATACCTTTAGATTATTATACAAATGTACGCAATAATTGTAACAATTGTCTAGACCCGTTGAAGTCATTATACGCTAAGAATAGTAGGTACTTCCTTGAATCACGTGATGTAACTTTCGCATGCAAGTTATGGCAGTGAATTACCTTCCATAAAGGTGAACAACCTAGGTCTAGATTTTCAATTTTCTTGTCTAGATTTCTAGTCAATACAGGGTCAAAAGTCTACCATGGAACTAGTAAACCTATAAACCTCATTTGAAGGAAACATGTTCAGAAAAATACTCATTACAATGGCTTATTTAACTAGAAGATGTTTTTCGACTGCATCATCATTTCAGCCGAACGAAGTCCACGGCTGGACATAAGCTTGCCTCCAGTGTTTACCTGGGTCGCCACATCAACCGTTCCTGTTCATCCCGCATCCAGCGGACTCAGTCCTTCACCAGTATTTGAGTCCAGACTTGAGTCAAGCGTGATCCCTAAGAAAACCTAAAAAATGTGTTCAACGAATTCAAGTTTTTATGTCGTGTTTGACATTTGGTAAAGCAAATCTGATACACTTAGTTTTTTCCCATTTAATACAAAATTATTAGCCGTGAACTAATTTTGGACCTGCTGAATCGCGTTATTTACGTCGTCAAGATTTGTAAAACGTCTATCTATCTTAAAAATTAAGGACGTATCGTCCGCAAATAACACCATTTGTGGTTGAGTTTTTAAAAGATGGAGTAGATCATTAATAATAATGTATTAATTAATATTAATTAATATATGCTAAAAAGAGGAAAGGGCCCAATATTGAGCCTTGTGGTACCCCCATTTCGACTTTTAAACTCCTTGAATTGGCACCGTTTATTTGAACTTGCTGCTGTCTGTCATTTAAGTAAGACTTCACTAAACTGAGTGTAAGTTTACCTAGTCCGTAATGTTCTAGTTTTAGGAGCAAGGTTTCCTGATTTACGCAATCAAATGCCTTGGAGAGGTCACAAAAGATTCCTATGGTGTCTTGCGCCTCTTCCCACACTGTACAAATGTGTTTTAACAACGTGACATCAGTGGCAGTCGTACAATGACCTTTGGTAAAACCATACTATTGATCGTGTCACGTGTCCACCATGATTTCCCACTTACCCTCGAATAAAATTGCAGATTTATGAGTGCACATTTTTTATTCATTATAAATTATTATTTATGTACAACTAACTATTACTACATAATTATACACTTAAAAAAAACTCTTAACTAAGTTACTAAAAAGAGTCTAAAATATGGCGTCGAAAAATATCTAAATTTCGAATTGTAGATTTTAGTAAAGATTTCACCGCTTCTTTTATGACTTCACTGAAATGTGCCAATGCCATCATGAATAATAAGAAATAAAAAGGAATAGTGCTGTCTATCCTGTCTCCCTCACTCGGAATCTCCTCAACGGAATCATGATGGCATTGGACTAAGCGGCTAGTTCTGTTTTGTTAAGCACTTTTTCACCTTTCTTCGATACAATGAAAACCTTTGTATCATTTTTACTTAATTACAAAACTTACATCCTCAATACCTTAGTCTAACCAAGTAAATCGTCAAATAATAGTCTGACATGTTCCACATTTGTCACCGCAGCTAACTAAACACGTTGAAAGAGCGACCAACATACAGTTATATATACTCAGTTAAATGGTTTCCGACTCCACATTTAACGCTGAACGATATTTGAAAATCTATTCACAAGTTGAAATAGGCCTACAACGTTTCATCCTTGCTGTAACTTTTGCACACGCCACTATAGCCTTAAACACGATATATTAAGGGTTGGAATTGCGTGCACAAATTGATTGCTTGCCTTTCCTCTATGCGGTGTACAGAAGTTGGTTTAATCAGAGCTCAAGCTGGTTTTGGATTCAACTGTTGCTAACAGTTTGTTTTTTAGTTTTAACTTCGAGTGGAGTTTGATCCGAGGTTTTATGGGGCAAGTTGTAAATCAAATTTTTAGTTGGAAATGTTGCCGTTGCTAGGACAAAGTTCTAACCGAGTCTGTTCGTGAAGAACTTATGAAAAGTATTGGCTAGTTTACGCTGTGGTGTAAGTTTTTCATTGCCTTCAAGACAGCACAATACCTATCATCAGGACCCATTTACGTATTCGTTAATAAAATGTGTAAACATTTATAAGATATATTAATATTATTATATATATATATTAATATTATATATATATATATTAATATTATAAATGCGAAATTGTGTCTGTCTGTCTGTCTGTTACCTCTTCACGCTTACGATTTAGATGAAATTTGGTATGAAGATAGTTTGAGTTCCGGGAAAAGACATAAGATAGTTTTTATTTCGGGAGCCGCGGGCAAAAGCTAGTATCCATAATATATAAAACTCAAAAATTGTTTCTATCTATAACGTTATAGATTTTCAAATCATCCAACCGATGTGACCCAAACCAGTTTCATTAGAAAGGCAATAATGCGAAGATGGTTTTAGACCACTAAAACGGGATGTGCGCGTACGAAGTCACGGGCGAAAGCTATTAATAAAATAATGTACTTTAAATTAATAAAACTGCGAAAATTGATAAACGTTATATGGGAAATATTATGCAAGTAAAACAATTTCACTACAAAATATTATTTGCAAATATTGTTCTGGTTCTCAGTGATTGGTAATTATTACACTGAAATATATAATAACTGGAAAACCAGTCGATATTTGTATTGTGACTGGAAAAATATTCGTTTGAAATGGAACAAAAAATAAGTATTAATTTTGTGAAAACAATGAACTTATTATTTTTTGTATTCAAGCTTGACTGATACATGTATTTACTGGACGATGACGTTTATTTCTAGATCTTTAAAACGGTATCTACTTTGTCGTCTTTCCCGACACCCATTCATGCTACATAACAGTTTTAATTATACAACGTGTTCTGATATCCCATATTTTAAGATTATAAATGTAAAAAATAATACAAAAAGTCTTATAACAAGTGTTCCAAAAATACATAGTTTCGAAGAACTTACGCTGAACTCTCGATGTGTGAATCTAAGTTTCATTGAAAAGTACGAGTTCAAATCAAATCAATTCAATTCAAATCTAACATTCATATTTAAGCTAAGAAAATGCGACGTTGTCATATTTTACGTAAGGGTGTTTTACATAAATAATCGTGACTTTGTCGAATTTTATTTGTATGAAAAATGAAAACAAAAAAAAATGATCTCATTGATACCCTAGAGTTATGGGATATCAAAAGGAACGTACATTGTAGATAAGCTCGAGTTTGACCACAGTCTCGCCTAATGGATAGCGATGATGTGGTCGACGATAGAGCATGCTTGCCTAGAAGCACTCTTGACAACGATCCCCAGGTTTTAGCTATCAGGAAACACAGTCTGGCTGGGAAATCCACCCCTTATGCACAAGGAAGGTATTCCCAAACGTTTTATGCGTATGGTTGGAACTGGAATGCCCACCCTGACCCATTTCACTTCATTTGCTGTGACTCATTCCTCGTCAAAAAACCTCCAATTTGCCTCTATCATCATTATCCAAGTCACCAACAACATCAAATTCCCAGTAACCAACCCCACATACTGAAGGCCTAAGCACTTATTCATAGTACCAACGACAATTTTCTAGGGCTATAGGTGAAGGAGAAGTGACGTAGCGAGCTGGCACCATAGATGAAATATTCAGCACGCCGCAGTAACTGTGTCAACTCTATGACCTGACGTCCACGTCTGACGCAGGGCTTTTAAAAAGGGTAACATTAACGTGACGTCATTTATTTTTGGTTGACGTTGTGAATTTTGCGTCACGTGTTTTTTTTTGTTGTTGATCAAGTCTTTGTGAAGGTTGAGATTTTGGTCAGATTGTTTTTAACATGGTTTGTTTAAGAGAAGTTATTTTCTAGCTTACTTCCGATGGTTTTCAATGTTCAATTTGTTAGGGACCGATTTTTTAATAGTTACATATATATCTATTAAAAATGTCTATTAAAAATCGGGCCTTTTATCTGACGTTCGAAATCTCAAACTGCGAAAATATAACACCCTAACGGGGAGTTATATATTTGAGTCGTTTGGGGTTGAAACATTAGGTCCACCATGGGGTCCGAGTGCGCATCGAGTCTTTCAGGCCATAAGCAAACAACTTGTTGACTATTCACGTGACCAGAGGGCTGGGTTTTTCTTCGGCCAAAGAATCAGCTTCAACTCCTCATATTTAATCTTTACCGCTCACAATTCCAGCCCCAGAAAGAGTTCATTTTTCTGGTCTCCTGGTACTTGTGAATCTTTAGCGGTCACAATCCCAGCTCCGGAAATTCTTTGAAATTTTTCTGGTCTCCTAGGAGTTGTGAATCTTTAGCACTCAGCCAGCAGCGGCTGTAGATATATTCACTTCCTCCTCAAACACCATTAAGCAATGCCATTTACCGGGATAAACAGTAGCCTATGTGTTATTCCAGGACATGCACTATATGTGTACCAAATTTCATCCAAATCCCTTCAGCCGTTTTTGTATGACTGTTGCACAAACTTTCACATTTATATTTTAGTAGAATTTTGTTTTTATACGCGTTTTTTTTGTGTTTCTACTTAATTTTGTGAATATTAGTCTAGTTGTTTATACGTATTTAATCTGACGTTTAATATGAAAGTTTGACATGACATGTTTTCTATACAAATGCTTTCAAGCTTTATTCCTCCGATATCGGACGATTGAAAAATCGGTTCTTAAGTCGTTGCACTGTCTTTGTCTCACATCTATGTAGTCACTATCAGCCGTAGGTGTATATCATAATTATAAAATTATCACAGTTCAAAACATGTTCGCAAATTAATATAATAAAGGCACTTATCAGCCTTGTAGCTGAACTGGCTCCATCATCATCATCTGCCTAGCCATTTCCCAACCATACTGTGGTTAGCTTCCAGTCAAACCGGATTCAGCTAAATACCAGTATTTTACATGCAGCGGCTGCCTACCAGACCTCAACAACCCATTAACTGGGTAACACGGTACTTCTTGGCAAGACTAGTAAGATTTACTCTGGCTTCAGACAATCCGTAACAAATGGCAAAGATTTACAAATGACAGCCAGGACCAAACACTTAACGTGCTTTCCGAGGCACGGAGGAAACTCGATATGTTAAGATGGTCACCCATCCACAGACCAACCTTGGCAAGCGTTGGTTAACCTTGAAGATCGATTCGTGCGGCTGTTATTCTGTAGTCACGAGCTGGCTCAATAATTTCACATAATCAACGCAAAAGGTCCACGTTTTTCAATAACATCGTACGTACCTGTATTTATAGTTGTCACTATTCTCTATATGAATGCCATAATCTTTTAAAGGACTTGTCCCAAAAAGGTCGCGGACGACAGAGGTCAATCGTCCCCCATGGGACTCGTCCTTTCACGGATGACGGGACTACTTACTGGATGAGACTTGCTTTAAGTAAAACAAGCTTCCCTCAATAGGTCTATGGAATTCTGGGAAGGAGGGTTCCACTTATATGTTTTCGAATATTCGTGTTATTAAGATTATAGTGCTATTGGTCGGTTTCAGGTTTGATCAATAGCGTTGAGAACGTGCCAGTTTTCTTTGCAAAGGTGATACATAAAAATATGAACCTTTTCAAAAAGAGAATATGATCTTATTCGTATGAAACGCTAACTTTACTAAGCACAGCAAAGTCAGATTAGGCAGAATCTAAGAATCTGTCCTTAGGGTACATAGTGATGTCAAATTTCCAAAACGTCCATTCGTTGCATTACATCAAACTATTAGACAAAACTGATTATTTTAAACATTTAAATAAATTACGTAACAAAAGCATTTGGAGACTCGGAATCGATCTATGTAAATTAAACTAGCAGCTTATTAACATGTTTCGTAAAGAAAAGTGAGTTTTCCAGTCGTTTTCTTCGAATACCTACTGACCGTAAGTAGCTATCTAAATTGTCCAGCTTTTTTTGTATGAACTAGACCGAGAGTCTCGGGGTCAAAACGTTTGGTACCGGCGGAAGGACATGCAAATCACATATCTAATTCGTAACTACTTCTACCGTATGCTTTTGACTTTGGAGACCGGTTGAATGTAACATTTTCGTGTTTTTTTTTCGTGACCTTGGATTACATTTTTCGTTTTTAAAACACAACGTTTTTTTTAACTTTCCCTTCCTACGCACTTAAAATAAAAACTCCTCTCTAAAAACCTTAAAATCGCGTCAAAAATTTCCTCCGCATCGTGAATGGACGAACTAAAAAAATAACTAAACATGCTTTTGGTACAACTAACTATACAAACAGACAAAGACATATAACAACTAAGTCTCTGCAATAAACATGGAACAATGTCACTCATAGTAAACAAAACGTATATGACGTGTTTAAAGAGACGATGAGTGACGTGCTCACATAATACGGTAGATTTACTATTTAAATAAAATGAGATTGTATTACAATTAAAGAGTAATTATGAAAGCAAATAAATTATACAGAACTGCGCTATTTTCATTAAAACAATATTTGGGACCTCTTGTAAAAATTGAATCGGGGGGTTTCTAAAACTGTACGTACCTATTTGAAATAACATTTAATTGAATGAAAATTTAATCAAGAACAAACAGACATGTTTGCTCTTGATTGTATGTTACTAGCAACAAACTGTCTCCGTGACATAGAACAAAGTCACTCATAGTAAACATGACGTGAATGACGTGTTTGAAGAGACAATCGGTGACGTGTTCAGTGTTCATATGACATTTACACACGTGATAGATGCAGTATATTTTTATAGCGACGAGCTTGCATTTTTTTTTTAAATGTCCGTTATGATGAAAGCAGACGAATTATAATTCACTGCGCTATCCTCAAACAAATGAGCAATTTGCTTTTGCCCATAACTTCGCCCGCGTGAAAAGTGTTTGATTTTCTCAAAATACAGCCGGGATAAAAAGCCTATCCTCTGTCTTAATCCAATTTGTGTTCAACCAGTAAGCACTTTTTTTTTAGACTACGTATAGTCAATAAGGCGTGGAAAGGTAACTCAAATTATTTCGCACAAATATTGATATGATACCACAATTCACAAAACGAAAATGTACTAACTGTTAATATATTTAACAGGAGGTTTCTAATATTTTAATACAACCACTCAAATAATGACATATTATATCTTTGATCTCTGTGTAATATAGCACAGAATACATACTCTGTCTGTACAGAGAGACGAGACAAAACAAACATCACAAACGTGACAAGCAAACGTGTGACGTGTTTGTAGAGACGACTGACGAGACGAGCTGGCGTTTAATTTATGTGTTTCGGTGTTACTCTAGTGATCTGTGCAACAACGCTGCAACACAATAAAGAGAAATAGGAATGGAAACAATGGCTTGATACTGCAAAAGGAAACAGAATAACAGAAGTCTTTGATTTGCAATTATCTTATTCAATTTAAATACATGTTTCCAGTTTGTGAACTAACAATTCATTTAAAGAGTTAAAATGAAAAAATAATTTGTCTACATCCTTTTTTTTTTTAAGGATGGTAAATCATCAAATGACTTTTTCCGCTCTGGATGGAGCGGAACGGCGTGTCAGACTCTTACTGACTAAACCCATCCGTGTTCCTTCTAAAGCCCTTTGCGTTCCAGAGCCGCGGTAACTCTTTCGAACAAATTCCGCAACCCTGGCAGGCTCTGGCCCTAGCGGGCCCCGTCTTCTATGCTGACATCATGCCTGGTGCTGATCGGACAGCGTCCAACATCCTGCTGTCAAAGGTGGCTATATGTAGTTATAGAACATTCAAAAGACAGACAGGATTACCTACAACGTTTAATCACAATACACTTATCCTTTTGTTATTTTTGCCCCTTTCCACATTAGTAGGTACAGTTAAACAAAGCTCCTACAAGATACTCAATAGACTAAGGCTTACAAGTACAGATGATTCATCTTGTCAGTGATAAAGGATCAAAGCTTAACGTAAACTAACACTCGTGGCAAGTGACGTGTTTACAGAGACTACGAGAGAGAGACGTGGCACTAGAGTAATGTAGTGATCAGACTATGAACAGCCACAGATAATTTGATATAACTTGCCTTGCCTTGTTTCATAAAAAAAACGAATCATGAACAGGCTTTTAAAAAAAAATAAGCACAAGCTATTTTTATTTTTAGCTCATTCTTCTCAGATAATGTGGAGACATAGATACGACAATAAATGAAAACACTGGCAATACTGGTTCATAGGAATATTTCGAAACTATTATAAATCCTGACACCGAAATTAAAAATAAACTTTCCAATTGTATAAGAGTCAAAACAACTCAAATTAGTCAAGGACAGGACTACTATTCTGACGAAATATTCCAAGCAGTATATAGCAGTTAGTGACATCAAATCTGTGATAAAAGACAACATATTTGTATGCATTAGAATTGCCAGTGTTTTGATTTATTGTCGTATCGTTGTCTCCACCTTGTATAGAGAACTTAGAATCCGCTAATCAGTATTGGACAAGCTTGTTTTTCAGTATTTTAAGTCATCATAGTCAACCTATCCTACTTTGTCCCATAGCTGGGCAAAAGCCTCCCTCCGCTTTTTCCACACAATTCAGTCTTTTGCCAATTGCAAACAGTAGGCATCATGTGCTTCTGCCAGAGTTGCGGAATTAGTTCGAAAGAGTCACTGCGGCCCTAGAACGCAAAGGGCATTTGGAGAAACACGGATGGGTTTTAGTCAGCAATAGTCTGGCACTCCCTTCCGCTCCACCCAGAGCGGATAGAGTCATTTGACGACTTCCCGTCCTTAAAAAAAGGAATGATGTGCTTAGTCATGTTTTAGTGAAGCCCAAAGTGGGATAAATAATAAGTTATTATTATTAAGAGCTGGACTCCCACCGAAAGGGTTGACCCGTTCTAGCTGAAAACAGAATTGTGTAGTAAACAGAGAGGGAGGCCTTTATCATACACTAGGTGTGCCCGCGACTTCGCGCGTAGAATAGTGTCTTTGGGTAGCATTTTTAATTATTTGGTCTAATTATTTTACAAATAAGACACATACGTATAAATAAACTTTGAATGTCATATTTATTAATATCGAACCAACAGACGACAAAATAAGTTTCAAGCTTCTAACTGTAAAAATTACGACACTTCTATCCAACTTTTCATCCCCCTTTACAACCCTTTTTCGCATTAAAAAGTAGCCTATGTCCTTTGTACCAAATTTAATTTAAATCAGTTCTGTAGTTTTGGCGTGAAAGCGCAACAGACAGACAGAGTTAATTTTGCATTTATAATAAGTAAGGAAGTAAGGATTGGAACAGTACAGGCTAATTAAATTGGACTACGATAGAAGTTGTGAATATAAGCGTATTTTTTTCCTCTATTCGTCGTATCGTCACGAACTTAGCTCGGGTTGTAGAAAAACATTAGCAAGGTAGCGAAGTTCACTGGCCAGGGAGCCAGACGTTAATTATCGCCCTCGCAGAGGCTACGGTCAATGAAATGAAAATATTTCCTGTGGTTTATGTGCTTTTGATGAACATTTCTAGTTTTTGCAAGTCATACATTCTCCTTACTCATAAATAACCAATAGCTATGCCTCATTTCACACACATTTACATATATAAAGGAAAGAAAATGACAATGTAATGAATCGACGAATGGGTAAAGAATGGATCAATACAAAAAAGTAGATTTGTTCATGTACATTATTTTTCTTTTGCTATGAAATATTAAGTCCACCTTTGTACAGTGCTTCTTACTAGTGCATAAAGTTTTAATAAATATATATTTTCAGTCATCTTTTTCATCAGCAAAAGATTTTAAGTAAAGAGGATCATCGGCAATGATAGGCTCGTCGAATCGAAGCTCCAAAGTCTTGAGCTTTGAAGCTGAGTTGCTAGCCTGTCGGTTTTCTATCGGTTGCATTTTAGAGAGTGTACGACGGAATTACATAGTAGCCCGTTCCATCATCGGACCACAAGACGTACGGCGATGCGCCATCGGTACATGGTGGACATCCCACCCTCCCGCACAAAACATTTTGGGAACACATTCATTGTGCGTACAGCCAAGGAATGGAATTCCCTGCCTGAGTCTGTGTTTCCTGATAGCTACAACCTGGGAGTCTTTAAGTCAAGAGTGAATAGGTTACTTCTAGGCAAGCGTGCTCCGTCTTTGACCACTTCATTGCTTACCAACAGGTGAGATAGTGGTCAAACGAGTGTCTATCAACAGTAAAAAAAGTAAAGAATATCGACGTTCTACGACAAGGAGACAACCACTTCTGAATTTTGCCAATTGAATGCATAGTTTTGGCAAGAGACGGTAAACCAAAGAGTTTACGGTCTAGACCTGTCAGACATAACTTAAGAATTTTGGATACGAAACCTCACGATGTTTTGCATATATATCGAAACATTTGCCCTAAGTGAATATTCACCTAGGTTCTAGGTACAGACGAAATGTAGTTTTGTCCTGATATGGTTGACAGGCTTCTCAAGCACAATCCCAGGGTTTAAAATCTATCAACTACTACGCCAAAAAAGCGTGGTAATCATTTTAGAGAATTGGAACTTTTGTGATCCGAACTGAGGAACTTTTTACACAACTGCCCAAAACAGGAGCATGTTAGTTTTTATTCGCAATGTGCATGGTGTCCAAAACCAAAAGGTAATTCCAGCTAGCTTATTATTCCGTTAATAATGAGATGTGTCTGGTTACGCAAGAATAGGTTTACCTAGAAAACATAGTTTTTCTTTTTTTTAATTTTTGTACTGGGGTTGTGGACTTATTACTTACTAGCTGCCGCCCGCGGCTCCACCCGCGTGAATGTCGAAAATTATCCAGTCGGAACATACTCCCGGGATAAAAACAATCTCTATACCAAATTTCATCTAAATCGGTCCAGCCGTTTGCGCGTGAAGAAGTCACAAACATACACACACACTCACAAACTTTCGCCTTTATAATATTGGTGTGATAGGATAGTATGATTTGCATAGACCTTTGATTTCAAATATCTCCAAAAAAGAAAACCAGTGGAGTTAAATCGCATGATTTAGGGGGCAATTCTGTTCAACATAAACGTAGCACTCTATTTTTACTAACCAACACTTTACCGCACAAATGGCGGCAAATTCAAATGTTGTGTTAATTTTGGGACACCCAATACAATCCTTGACACACAAAATGTTCAATCCTTTTAACTCGCTACGTTATAACCTACAAAATAATGTCTTTGAATTCAGCCCAAGGCTTCTCATCTCGCCCAATGAATTGCAGCAGCGACCTTATTACTTCTCACCGCAATTTACTCCCGAGATCTTATTACTAAAGTGCATTAACTGGGACTCTGGAACCATAGACTAATAGATCCTGCGGTACTCGAAATAAATAACAGCTCCACTACTTGGAGGGACATGATTGTGACATTGGGATTGCTCGTTGTGTGTTGGTGAACTAGAATATGATAAACTAGATTTCGCCAGCGAATTCGTGAAAGTAATAAATTATCCTAAGGGAACATACTCCCGGAATGTTTTTTTATTTTTTCTATTCCAGGACATCGTCTACCTTTGTGCGGTCATCATATCAGCCGAAAGACGTCCACTGCTGGACATAGGCCTCCCTCAAGTGTCGCTACAACAACCGGTTCTGTTTGTCTCGCATCCATCGGCTTCCCGCGACCCTCACCAGGTCATAGGACCACCTTGCGGGAGGCCTTCTAACTCGCGTCTTCCGATACGCGGTAGCCAATCCAGAACTTTTTAGCCCCATCGACCATCTGTTCTGCGAGCAATGTGGCCTGCTCAATGCCACTTCAGTTAGGCGATCCTTCGGGCTATGTCGGTAACCTTGGTTGAGCCAAGTTTCAGCCAACTGCGTTCAAAACCAACAAATAAACAAACTCACTTTTGCATTTATAATTTACAAGTTCTGCCAGCGACTTGGTCCGCGTAAATGGCGGATAATCTAAAATAAAAAAGTAGCATAAGTCCTTCTCCAAGGTCTAATCTATCTCTGTACCAAATTTAATCAAAGTCGGTTAAGTGGGATAATATCAGTTAGGATTCTACGTTTTCTCACGATAGAAGTGTTATTAACAATATGCCCGAAAAGCTTTTTTACCATTTCACTTTAAATAAAGGGTTGAGGCAAGCCGTAAAATGGGACGCACCCGTATAAACCGCCAAAACTTGTGTTATTAATTCATTCTTGTCTACCTTCATAAGTTTTGCATTCAAAATTGCAAAAACAAGAACCGAATCATATTCAGTGCTACCCGCTTCGGCAAACAACTAAACAAATTGCGACTAGCGAGACACTCCATTTGAAAAGGTCACAATATACCTCGTCAAGCAACACATTAAACGTTACATTGCAAAAGGTCGTATATCCAGTGTACATGGTCAGCAAAAGTGACTGTCAGGAGTACGGAAGCAAACCTTAGGTAAAATTCTAACTCATTTATATTTATACCATCTTTTGCCAGCGACTTCGTACGTGCATATCCCGTTTTTTTTTCAATCTCCAAATCCGACTTGTAGTTCCAGAAATTAGCGCGTTCAAACAAACAAATAAACTCTTCAGCTTTACTATATTAAAAGGTTTAGATGCCTACAAGAATTGCATCCAAAATTAATTCCACACGAAGCACCCATTCTAAAAGGGCATATGGGCAAAGGGCGTGAACAAAACAGCAAACGGCTCGTTCCAAAAGGTCGTATGTCCAAGGTCTGACAAATTGACAATACAATACAAGTGGCGGTCAGGACACTAAACCAAACTTAAAATTAGTTGAAAAATCTTTTTTACAAAATAAATACAACCGACTTCGAAATAAAAAAACCGAAGTCGGTGTTTTTGGTTGTTTCTTTGTATTTTAAGACCGACTTCCGAAATTAAAGTTATTTTATACTTTGTAGTGTTTTTATTTTTCTTTTGGAAGTCGGTTGTATTTTTTTTTTTTTAAAAGATTTTTCAACTAATTTTAAGTTTGCTTTAGTACTCCTGAAATTAGGTTGTCGCAATAAAAATAAAACGTAACCGACCCATCCGTTTCAGCATGCCTGCTAGACAAATAGCGACAAACGAAACACCCCATTCTAAAAGGCCATATAACTCGTGGACAAAACATTAAACAGCTCGTTCCAAAAGGTCGTATGTCCATGGTCTGACAATACAATAATTTGCGGCGGACAGTGGGAATGTCCGCGGCTTTGGCGCGGTGCGGCATGGCCGGCGGATGCGGACGTGACGTCATAGTTTCCCTTCCCTTGGCCGCTACAGCCTAAACACTAGGCGGGGGGCTAAAGAGCCCGCATTGTGTCTTATTGCGTAAAGCTATAAATTAAATTTGTGACAGAGGCAAATATGTTTTATCGTTTATCTTGCATAATAATGAAGACTGCTATATAGCTACAAATTTTATTGCCAGCGACTAGTAGAAAAATTAATTGTAAATAAATAGTCTAATCAAACCAAAATGAAAATTGAAAGCTGGTTAACAAGGAATTACAATTGTAAAAAAAGTTGTATTAGTCTAAAAAACAAAAGGCAATGTTAAACAAATATAAGTGGCATCTAAAATCATATTCAATGACAAGGTAAAAGTTGACA
The DNA here is from genome assembly GCA_002192655.3 of Mamestra configurata. Classification (NCBI taxonomy): domain Eukaryota; kingdom Metazoa; phylum Arthropoda; class Insecta; order Lepidoptera; family Noctuidae; genus Mamestra; species Mamestra configurata. The sequence continues at coordinate 1,301,481 of NDFZ01005487.1, forward strand.
AAATAAAAAAGGTCCTGTCAGAACCCACCACCTGCTTAAATTGTTTCAAACACAACATACATAGAAAATACTTCCAAACTCAATTATTGTTACAGAATTCCTTTGAAAGTCTACCTCGTTATTCTTAAGCTTTGTATCAAAGAAATTCGCTCACGTCAATTTTATACACGTAGTTGCACACATTTCAAAGATATTTAATATTTCGTGAACATGGCATCTTTGGAAAATTTCCGTTCCGTCGAGTTCCAGTCATAATAAAAGTGTTCAGGATGCGAAGGGGACAAAAGAATCGGGGGAGCTTGGTGACAGAGAAGTTGGGCTCTTTGACTATGGAAATGATTTTGATACTTTTGAAGAGGACGACTGTATTACGTTGTAAGGGTCCAATAAAGTATCGAAAGAGCCTCCAAGAGTAACAATACTTTATAGGCACGTCTAGTTGACTCACAAAAGGAACAAGGAAACAACTATTCAGCACATTATTATGGACAAAATGTAGTAAAAATAACTTTTTCATTCTTTCTGGAGTGTATTTTAGCTTAAATCGCGTCCTTGATAGACACGAATAGAAAAATTTGACATCCCCATATAAAATAGGGTTATCTACCTTATTTTTTTCTCCATAAAGCCAACATCTATTCTTTTAACGTGTTCTAATTTCTAATAAAAGCAAGCCCGGCTTGTCTGCTTATGCTTACGATCTTATTTGTTTCGCAGCATTATCCTACCTCAAACAATAACATGTTTACTTACCAGCTTGTAACAGTATCAGGTTTTCCTTTCAATATCTTGTGTTCCAATAATGGGGATAACATTACGGGATAATGGACGAGTGGGATGATATACATATGTACATAGGTAGGACGTACATGTGCGGATAACTGCTTACCTATGTCTCACCTTAGTGGGCTTTTCGTGTTACTAACGGAGGTAGAAATGATGTCACCAAAAGAATTTTAAATCCACGAAAGTAGAGGTCATTCGAACTTAACGTAACATCACGCCTCTGATCCTCTAAGGGTTAAGCAGAATAGTTAAGACTATAGGGGTGTGCCTATTGCCAGGGACAATGGGTACAAATTGAATGGGAGCTAGTACAGAGAGATCGATTAACCCAATAATTCTTTACCCGACCTGAGAAGTGACCTCAGGATTGTATGATTACTTGCTCAGCAATATCACCAGTAGACTAACGACTTTGAATTACTCACATAAAATCTTACTTAACATCAAATTACTCATTTCAATCCTACAATGCTAATAAATATCTTTGTCTCACAAATCTCAATGCGGTGATAGATGGATGGAATCCTCTAGGGGCATCTGCCATGACGATGGCCTCAGTAGATTGTAACTTTTACGTTGAAAACATCAGACAATAAAGCTGAAAACTGCCTTTGGCAAATACGTTCAGGCGTGGAATCAAGATTGTGTCTACAATCTACAGAAATAAAGAAACACAAACAAAACAATCGTTTTCACCTAAAAAAGCTAAGCCCGTTTGAAATAACAAAAGAAAGCAGAAATCTTCTAAAAGGAAAGAAGAATATTAAAAGTTGGCGGCGCGGTGGCAGCCGGGCTTGCAGACTGCCAGTCATTTTCCGCATGAGGGCGCCACTATTCTCCACTACTTTGAGGAAACCACGTCACGTTCCTTTGTGATACCCATTCCACGTTAGAGCTATGAATGTGGGAACGATCCAGAAAATAAATAGAAAGTAAAGACGTAGTATCCACTGAAGTAGTCATAGTAGGGAGCTTAACACGAAAATGGGTGTTGGTACAACTGCTGTCGCCTTTTTGGGGGAGAAGTTTAGTTTTGGTATAGAACCGTGGCTCTGTAGCAAGTTTTATAATTTGTTCGTTCGCGCTAACGAAAAAGTAAATTTATACGAATAGCTGAATAACAGCCGCCTATAGCTTAATTCTCCTACTTATAAGGTTCTGATTCAAGTCGCAACATCGTCCCTGCGACGATCAGTCACATGAGTAGATACTACTCATGTGGATCAGTGTCACAATGAGAGGTGTTTTTGACAGTTTTCGACTGCGACGTTCCTTAAAATATAATTATGAGAATTGTTCATCGTGTCAATAACGGAAATACTCTTTCTTCCCTAACATTTGACATAAGCGGACATTAACATTTATAGTTGAAAATCTTGCGCTAGGCCTTCTCACTAGGCCTTCACACTATAATTTCATGAAATTTTGAAATGGAATCTACAAGAAAAAAGCACGACTATTGATTTAAAACCGGCGGAGGAGTGAAGGCCGTCTGTTCAATCTGGAAAGTGTTATTGCGATTTTCTTAGTTGCCAAGAAGAACTAAAAGCGTGCCCCATTGATCGTCCGAAAGAAATAGCTTTTAGCGACAAGGCTGTCGTTTCATTCTTCTTATTTATGAGATTCAAAAGGAAATGTTCCTCTTTCTTTACAATAAAAATCTATATCTGTCCAACCAATTCAGAAGAAATTGTCGAAGAACTGTGAGTGTCTTAGGCCCCAGTTTCTTAAACGAAAATTTTCGGAAAATTATTACCAGAAATTGTCAAACGCGCGTTAGTTGCTGTGATTGGGCGAATGATTTTTCAAGGATGAATTGAGGTTTCTTGTCCGTTCTTCTCCATAAGAATCTGCCTTTCCGAATGGACAGTAGAGTCACTTTATAAATTTAATACTATTATTTTACTGAACTGTAAATTATGACGTTCAAAAGTGCCGTTTAATGGCCTAATTGAAATGAGCGCGAGACTTTGGTACTTTTCTTGCGTTTAATTAATTTATCGTCGATTTTACCAGTTACAGAACTTTTTCAGATAATAACAGATCATCTGACAAAGACTCTAAACATATAATATACAGAATTCTAGACCGAGTTAGATTCTTCCAAGCATACTACAGTATTTTAGAATTTTTAAATGAATAATTATGGTATTACGAATTTAACAAATATTTATTGATAATTTAATTCAAATTATTTTTTTATTGTTTAAATTTAATTTACAGTTTGTGTGACAATTTAATAATGATTTTAGCTTTGTTTACACACCAATGAATGACTATTCTTACCTATATATATGTATGCCACAAAGGCCGAACATGACGGATCTTTTTTGTTTATGAACAACCTGCATTGCCATTTGTATGTATACTGTTTCTACAAATAAATAAATGTCTTATGTCGTCTTCCAAACCAGACATTTGTTTACAACTCCTTCCACAGATAATCACAAAATCTTTGTTTTCCCCTCCACTTCACTTGTTTGCACTTCGTTCCATTTGCAAAACATACATGGTGTTACGTCACAAGAAAGTATTTTCCTCCAAACTTCTTTGGACGTACACAAACAAGTACGGACTTACTCTAATGTCATTTGGCTCCCATTCAGGTTTGCTGTCAAAGCCTGGAGTAGCTTTTAAGCTGATTAGCCTTTTGAAGAATTGTCGTGTATATTTTTTTTTTTATATTCCGCTACCCTTTCATCAGCGAAGTCTGTGAGGATTGGGTGGTGTTATAGTTGTTTATTTGGATATTTTTGTCGTTACGCCAGCATTTTCTAAAAACTGCAAAAAAAACACCTGTTCCGTATATTTTTGGTAAAAAATCGTGTCTTTGAATGCCCGGAAAAAAATGGCTGATCATTGAAAATTATGACTCGCTATATATTGTAAGTGAAGTGCGAGCATTAGGTTAAGTTATTAAAAATATGTTCACAAATCATTTTAAGACATTTCTGCTATCTTTAAAATTCCAGGCAGGTACATAATTATCGTCATGTCGAGATCATTTCCTCTTTTCCCCTGTTTACGTAAAGTTAATTTGATTAAATGAACTGAAAGGTAAATACTTCATCTTTAGCAAAGTTCATTTTTATTCCAAGTAACTTCTCGAAAATTGTTTCTCAGTTTGGAATTAAGGCGTTTTCCTGACTCCAAGTCAGATAAGTCAAATACATGTATTTGCCTTGAATATTAAGTAAGGCAGTATGTTACGACCTGTCGATATGGCTGCGCTGAAGATTTGGCTACACGAGTTGCTGCAATGTACATGGATAATCGCGTCTATCATTTTATTTTGACAGATATATTTTATGTTCTGGTTCGATCTGGTCAGTTTGCTTGCGGTCGTTTTTCATACGTTTTGACTTGCTTTAGAAAACTTGTTTTTGTTTTAATTTATACTTAGTTCTTTTACATGCATATTTGTTTAATCTTCAAACTGGCATCATTAATTTTTTTCTTCCTCGTTTAAATGATTTCAGAAAATAATTTTATAAGTCAAATCAAATCAAAAGTCATTTATTCAAATTAGGCTGAGTGCCAGCACTTTTTGAACGTCAAAGTTCTACATAAAGACAGTCCCCCAAAACGCCCGCCCGTCACCACTTCCTAGTGTTTTAGCTGGGAAGACAGACAGTAACTGCCCTAATACAGCAAGCACACCAGAACTATTTACCAGCGAGAGGTCACACATATAGATTGCCGAATTAACACACAAAACTAAATAAAATTATAGCAACATTAATCAAACCCGGCAATAAAATTATCGCATGAATAGAATCACAATAAAATTAATGAAATCAACCAAAATCTAATGAGTGCAAATCCTATCAACATTAAATCATAATAAAAGCTAATTAAACGTTTTCATTTAATGTTCAAATTATAATTATCGGTAGTTAACCAAAAGTTTAACCTACAGACCTACATACATTTGCATGAAATACGGTTACAATGATTTACATATTAATTGGTACTTGGTTGTGTAAAAATCTAATTTTACTCACTTTGCACTCATTACGGATTTATGGACCACGTTAATCATGTAAGTTTGTGATTAACAGGTTTTGTGCTTATACATGTCGCTTAATCCCTGACCTTAATCAGATATTTCGAAAATGTTGAATTAACATATACACTAGAAATAAAAATAAAAACTCCTAACTAAATTAACCCTAAAATATGGCGTCAAAAAATTCATCCGCGTCGCCCACGACTGGAAGTGTACCCAAACGATGTTAGTTTATATATTGCTCGAGGTTACCTACACTATCTAGAATCTATACTATAATGTTATAAATGCGAAAGTTTGGATGGATGGAGGAATGGATGAATGGATAGATGTTTGTTACTAAATCACGTCAGAACGGATCTTGATGAAATTTGGCACAGAGGTAGATTATAGTCTGGAATAACACAAAGTATAATTATGCAATAACACTTTTTATGTTCCCTGGAGATATTTGTCGACATTCACGCGGGTGGAGCCGCGTTCTGCAGCTAGTTCAAGAAAAAAGCACAATTTAAGCAACGCGGATTTTTCCACTATAAGAAATCAAATTCCAACCTCCAAATATGACACATTATTCCGCCAAGCAAAAACTCTTCAACAATTTTGAAAGGTTAAACTCAAATAAAACACTTCCAACGAGGCCAATTTCCCACGGTAACACAGTGGAAGCTCCATTAAACAGTCGGCGGCAATGTTCAGAGCTTTAAGCTGGTTACACGCTTATTATCCTAGGGCTCAATCAGCCGCAAGCCATCTCGACATCGCACCGGATCGTTTGACGTTCACACTAGAACCTTCCAGCTGCTTAAACAGCACTGGGAGCACAGATCTGTGAAGGAGCTCTTTACGTTCAGTAGCTTTTATTGAAATCGGAATTGACTTCCGCAAGAGAATTTCGTTTTAATATTGATGTGATTGGACTGGGAGCGCACGAAAAGGAGGACGTGTTTGCATGAATTTGAATGAAAGTTGAAATACGTAGGGAAACAATCAATCATTTAAGTTTGGTCATTTATACTTAGTTTCACAAAATCCGATTAAGAAACGTTTTGGAAACCGGCAGCAGATGCATTTTCTAACGCATTAGCATGCACTTCAAACTGAAAGCACGACTTCAAGAGTTCTGCATCTAGCGTGCAGAGAAACTATTCTACCAAAAGTTCAAATTAATATTCGGTCGAAGTTGGAAGACTGGCAGCCACGACGAAATTGAAAAGATCTCAGTATTGGGATATGCTCCTGAATTTATTGGAACTTCGAAGCACATTATGTGGTACCCGTACACCTTTCGAAAGAGTATTTCAAAAAGAAGGAATGACTGAAGACGCTCTACAAAAAAAAAGTGTTTATTTGGGACTCGCAAAGTTAACAAACAAAATAAGTTGAATACCTAAATGAAAGCCTAAATAATTTATGAAATAACATGAATTTTACCTGTACGGGGCCAAAAAGGCACCTATTTGCTACGATATTATATCTATATATATTTATATAGAGATAAGTTTAGCGGCTGTTTTAATTATTCGTAAATTGATTCCTAGTGGATATTGTGATGCAAATTGGTGTAGTTTTATGTCTCAAGTATCCACGCACCTGGAAGATATGTGGAATAATTGAAACAGGCGCGATCTCGGTTAGGTGAAGATGAGAATTTTATTGTAGTATTCACTGCCTCACTCGAAACTTGCCGAGAAGGCCGAATCGATATATTTGTTACCAGATACTCCAAAAACCATTAGAATGTGTGACATCCGCATTCTAATGGAAAACACAAGAAATGAAGAACGTAAGACTAGGCAATATGGTCAAAAGACTATAGCCTTCCCTTCGGGGTAAATTAAAAAAAAAACTATTCTCAATCGCCTGTGATGCCACGGATACTCGTACAATAATATACAAATGGTCACTTCTGACTTCAATATCAACTTTAAATTTTAATACACAATGCTGAAGTTGGTGGCGATGGATCGAAATAATCTCGAATTATGCATTCAAGTAGAATCCCAACATGGCGACTGATAACATATTTCATTACCTATAGATTCATTTTACAGATTTATTCTCATTAGTAGATAGGTAACTTAGCTATAGAATTGTTTTCCCTGAATACGAATTACTAGATTGTTTATTCAAGGCTCTTTTGGCAGAATGTCAAATGTATGCCTCGGATTTTATTGTTGCTTGATCAATAGAACTCTCAGGGCTATGCGTGTATTACAAGAATACTGCGTGATTTCCACAGGAATCTTTGGTCTTTGGTCAATCGTGGCCTTCATCCATACCTTATCTTATATTATTCTTTATTTCTTGTCCTGTCTTCACCATTTCATTCATTAACTGGTTACCCAGGACACGGTCCTTCTTGGCAAGACAGGAGTCAGATTTTTTGGCTTCTAAAAATCCGTAACGACTGCCAAAGATCTACAAATGACAGCCGAGACCAGTGGCTAACGTACTTTCCGAGGCACGGAGGGATCTCGGTATGTTAAGATGACCACCCATCCACAGACCGACCTTGGCAAGCGTTGCTTAACCTTGAAGATCGACCCGTGCGGCTGTTATTATTTAGCCACGAGCTCCTACTTTCTTGTCCTGTCTTATTAATGCTATGTTCAGACTTGTTACTCCTTTTTGCCCCTAGTTAATCGCTTTTAATAGATCATACATTTCTTTTATTAGTCCGAGACAACGCAAACTAAACAAATGAAAACGTGTTCTTTTTTAAGTCTGTGGGTGGGTGAAAGAAAAGATGAATGTATTGTCTATAGAATGATATGAAAGAAAAGGTAGTCAGAGATAAAAGAAAGAAAAAAGAAAGAAAATTGTGTTTATTGGCATTATAGAAAACAGAAACACAAATAAGTAATGAAAACCAACAATGTCAAAAGGGCTTCAGCTCAGGATAATGCCAGATGGCAACACAAGGTATACCACCTGACGCTGATTTTCAGCTGCAGCCCAAGAGTGCATAGGTACCTACGCGACGAAATAGTGTTATCAACGACTGGTAATTGGGGCAAGGACATCAAGATGATGGTTTTGTGTAGATAAACACACAAAAAAGCAGACGTAGCGAGTTTACAGGCAGTAGCATTCCACACGTTGTTCTTTTTCTTCACACATTTTTGTCCCTATTCATAATCACCTACCCATTGACTTCAGAGACAACTAAAACGACGCGCCGTGGCAGACTGGCTGTCGATCAAAGTGATTCGTGCCGTCTTCGTAATACTATCCCGTCGATACCGTGGGCTGGCACGGGGTTATACCAATACTATGAATCTTGAGAGCGCTCGATATTTTCAATCGTGTGACGTAACTGATCAATGCTAGGACAAAAGGGCATCGCCGTTTTATTTCGCATGAGTTTTCGCTGAAAGGGAGGGTGTTGCTGTAGGTCTGCCAAGTTTTCTTGGAAGTAGGTATGTTGTTATTGTGGGATTGAATCTATGATTTGATTGTTTGCATGGTGACGCAATGTCTGTTTATAAATTCAATATGTTCAGTCAGTCTTTGTCAGGATAGCTCGTGGCTAAATAATAACAGCCTCACGGGTCGATCTTTAAGGTTAAGCTACGTTTACCAAGGTTGGTCTGTGGATGGGTGACCATATTAACATATCGAGTTTCTTCGATGCCTCGAAAAGCAGGTTAAGCTGTTGGTCCCGACTGTCATTTGTAGATCTTTGGCAGTCGTTACGGATTGTCAGATGCCAGTAAATCTGACTCCAGTCTTGCCAAGAACTACCGTGTTACCCAGTCAATGGGTTGTGGAGGTCTGGTAGGCTGCCGCTTCACGTAAAATACTGGTATTCAGCTGAATTCAGTTTAACTGGAAGCCGACCCTAATATAGTTAGGAAAAGGCTTGGCAGATGATGATTATGAATACAAAATTAATGAAAGACCTTTCCCCGCTTCCCGTTGCTACCCTAGGAATACTGTTTTCCTACACCACCTAGTTACCAGATTGTGGAGGTCAGATAGCAGATGCTCCATGTAACATACTGGAACTCAGCTGCTACATTTATTTACTTTGAATATCTATCTACCGTGTAAAGAGAAGTTATGTAATATGGTGGGTCCTATACCAACAGATATCAGTGATGAGACTATTTTTAACACAATTTCAAACTCACTTTTCCGCCTTAATGCAGGTGTAACATAACCTCTATTGTTATTTTTATAAGTGGCCTATCGCACTTGACCAGGACGTTGTTGGCTTAACCGGACTTGCCTGTAGTTGCCTTAATGTGAATTAAGCCTCCAGCCAGAACTTAGAAAAAAAAAATCGTTTAATTCAGACTATTGAAATGTCCATATTTTGTTAGTATAGCATTATCTTAAAACTATGTTAGTAAATATGTAGATATTAAATTAACATTTAAAACAAATAAATTCTTGAAAATAAATTTAAGTTTAAATAAATTGAATACCTGTATCATTATATATTATATTATATTATAACCCGATCGCTTTAAGCATGTGATTTTTTAAAAGATATTTTCTATTACTATCACCAGACGGCACTTATCCAGTTTCAATACAATTTAATCGAGAACGTAGGTATAAGAAATCGTACTAAGGCAGTATATAGTTTTGTACTTCAGTCTACACAATCAGAGGGCTCCCAAGGCATTCAGTCTGAACAATGAGATCGGGAATGTTCGTGCGTATTCGGACTACTCAATGATTGACTTCGGGAGTTGTCCGAACATCGTCTGGCATCTTTCTCGATTTTCAATGTTTCGCCGCAAATATTCCTATCTAGAACCCCGACAAGATTCTTAGTCAATAGTTGTCAGATAGTTTCTTGCCGAATAGAAAATGTTTAACAATAAAAAAACGGGTTCCACTCCGGGAGTGCCGGCAGAAGTGAAAACTTGAACATTAACGTTGCGCATTTTTGATATTTTGGAATGGTTAGGGATTAATTTCGCACGAATTGCTTTACTTATCATTACAAAAGTACTATCATTTATTTCGTAAAATACAATATTCATTTATTGCGCTATCGTACACAAACATGACAATTTATATTACATAAAAATTTAACACTTCAGAACTTTCCCTCCGTCTTACGAATTTTCGATCAGGTTTACCCATCCCAAAAAGTGCACAACGCCGCTCAAGAAGTGTTCACTTAAAAAATAACAAAACAACATCAACAACACAACACAAAAAAAAACAACAATAATAAAAAAAACAAGTGCGACTTTCAGTGGAAATAAGAATGTCTATTGTGACGTTATTGAACCGTAATTTAACGTGACAGGAAACAATAAGAAAATTCTCAGAAGAAGTATATTAGCTCTTCCTGTGTCAGTGAACCTTTGTTTCTATTTTAGAAATACACTATGCAGGCATTTTATTTATGAAAACAAAACCTGCTGTGATTTTTTAACTATTAATAAGATTTTTTCCAAAATCACTAAACTGTCTTATTTAAATAAAATAATGCCTGGTTCTACATTTATAGTACCTACTTATAGAATTGGAATTTCATATCGATGAATCGTACCGTAAAACGGGGTGGATAGAAATGCAGGAGTGAATAAAAACTAAACTTTTATTGGTATTTTCACATAAATACCATATTAATGGTTTCTCACAAAGCTTCCATTTAAAAATAAAAGAATTGATTAAAAAGTTCTTCATTGCTGCAAACAATATTTAAATAACGTGAAAATTCCAATCAAAGTTTCGTTTTTATTCACCCCATCATTTCTATCCACACCGTTTGACCCGGTACTCATATTTTTAAATTTGGCCTAATATATAGACACAAACAATACAATGCCGATTTTTTTAAATCTATTTTATAATCATTCGCGTTGGTTTATTTAACACTTATGCTATTTGTAAAAAAAAAATCGCATCGTAGTAAACTTTCAGAATTTAATTTCATAAAACAAACTTGTTTACTGGCCGCGCCCGCGCCGTCAGAGGGCAAATACAGAAAGATGCTATTTATTGTTGCTGCCATTTTTGTTCAGATATCGACTGTGAACTGGCAACCGGTCCTATCTCAATTTTTTGAAGATTTCACTTTTTAATGCCATTTTAAACTATTTAATACTCCACATCGTTGCAAGAAATCCTAACTCAAATACATTTAAATTTGGCGCCAGAATTGGCTTCATTCAACTTGTACTAACTTCAACGCGCAGTGAATGCGAGCATTTAATCCTATCTCGCCAAACGTGTACCGACTTGAACGCGATTTCGCGCGCTCTTGAAACAAATAACTGTTTTACGTGGATTTATTAGGTTTCTGTGCCCTACGTTTTACATGGACATTATTGGGGACTTCTAGGAGCTGAAATGGTAAGTTTTGTTATAAATTTAATATAAATATTTAAGATTTCTACGTTAATAATGTATAAATCGAGATAGTACATTATGCATTGCCGATCAAAGTTTTGGCAGATTGGAATTATTCAGAGATAGTAGTTATTGGTTCTATTCAACTAAGAATAACATCAACCGAAAATATGTTTCTATAGGTTTACTAATAAATATAGGTACCTACGATGAAATAGGTACATGCTTTTAAGTTGCATGATTCCGCTATAAGTCTATCAAAATGTTGTTATACTAACATATTATTCAAGTGTTATGAGCATGGACGGCTTGCCCTTCTAACCCCTTGAGTCATACAGGCTTGTTGGTTAGGGATTGCAGAACGTTGTTCTAACTACCTACTTACTCGCCTCATGACTAACTAGCCACTTGCTTGGTTGGGTTCGATATAGCATAAATAATATTGGAAATTATTTGTATTTTGTCTGTCTTGATATTCGTTGCTCTCTTACTTTTTTTAGCTACTAGCTTTACCCATACTCACCAAATCTTTTCAGGAGTATAATAAGTTGAGACGTGGTAAGCGGTTGGTACAGAAAGTACTTAATGACGATAAGAATAAAGAAAATGTCAAGGTTTGTAATTTCTTACCTGTATTATAACTAAAACTTACAAAACAAAGAACGAAATTAATAAATTATGGGTTAGTAGATACGTAATTGAATCTGCTTAGGTGTTTATCTAATAGCTTTCTTTTTTTACATTTTAGGATATCAACACAAATTTTGAAGATACGAAAAAACAGTACCTTTTACCATGACTAACCAGCAAGAAACAGTTTCTTTTACCGTATCTAACCAGCAAGAAGCAGTCCCTCTTACAATGTCTAACCAGCAAGAAACAATTCCTTTTATAGTACTTACGGGAGACACCTGTTATACTGAAGAATTTAACCCTAATATGGACAATATGTTTGATTCTCTACCTGTAGATTATTTATCTTCACGATTCGTTCCTTCGCCATCCTGCCAGTCAGCTATACTCGATTTTCAATCTGACAATGATGATTACACCAACGACGAAGCCTGTTTTGATATACCAAACACCTCACTCAGTGCGCTTCCATGCACGTCACTTAATGTCCCTTCAAACAGGTCTTTAAGTTCGTCTCCAAATACGCTACTGAACGCATTACCATTAAGCCAAGAATGTCCCACATCCCCATCAATTTTAGCGACAAATGATACCGCAGAAAATAGTGCAGTTCAAGTAGCGGAAAACGTGGACGCAATTTTTTCAGAGAGTGACCCCAATAATTATAATATGAGTGAAGGAAGAAAAAGAAGAAAGAAAGCTGAGCCGGCTAAGTGGAAGAGAAACATCAACAAAAAACTGCGAATGGAAGGAAAAGCTTACTTAGGTTTTAGAAAAGTTGGAAGAACTGTTGTACAAGATACACCAAGAGAAGGACGAATAATGAAGCCAAAATGTTCAAGCAATGTTTGTCTCAAGTCTAAAAAACGTCATTGCTCATTATTTACGGAAGAACAGAGAATGACGATTTACGACCGATTTTGGAGTTTGACTTGGGGAGAACGCAAAGCATTTGTGTGTGGATCGATTTCTAGAGTCCCAACAAAAGCTAATACTACTGACAGTGTTTCTCGACGCAACTATAGCCTTAAATATAGTTTGAATAATGGACAAGAGAGCTATCAAGTTTGTCGAGAAATGTTTATAAATACACTTGCTATTGGGTATAGAATGGTTCAAGCATGGGTGTGTGATAGCTCGCATGGAATACCCATGACATCAAAAGATAAAAATACCACACCAAATAATAATCTTTTATCACAAATTGAGTGTTTGAATAACTTTTTCGATAATCTTCCAAAAATGCCGTCCCATTACAATAGGCAGAATTCAACAAAACTCTATCTAGAACCTGTTTTTCAAACAATACAAGAAGTTTATGAATTATAAAAGTCAACGTGTACTCAAGCATTGCAACCGGCGTTTAGCCGAAAAAAATTCAGCGAAATTATGGTTCAAAAAAATATTTCATTATTTAATGTAAAAAAAGATAAATGCAATTTATGCGCCAGTTACGAAACCCAGAATATACCGGAAGAAGTTTGGAAGGAGCATACAGCGAAGAAAGAGATTGCTAGATCGGAAAAACGCGAGGATATAAAGAGAGCTATTAAGGGAGAAGTCATCTTAATAGAAGTTGATTTTCAAGCTGTAAAGCTAGCTCCATTTACACATGCTAATGGTTTTTTATTACAAAACAAAGCTAGCTTGTCATAACTCGACAATTTACGATGTTGTAAAACAGCAAGCTACATGTTATTGGTTTTCAGAAGATCAAAACAATCAACTAGTTGCATCAACATTCGTTTCATGCTTGATTGACTATTTAGAAAAAAAATGTCTCACTTCTGAAAAAAAACCAGTTGTCATATTTTCTGATGGATGTACAGCACAAAACCGTAACAATGTCATGGCAAATGCACTGCTCAATTTTAGTATGCTTCACGGAGTCTTCATTTATCAGAAATACCTCGAAGTCGGTCACACGCAAATGGAGGTAGACTCCGTACATGCTTGTATCGAGAGAAAACTAAAAAATAAAGAAATAAAACTACCAAGCGATTACGTGTCTACGACCAGAGAAGCAAGAAGACATCCAACACCATACGAGGCTATTGAGCTGACTTACGACTTTTTTAAAGACTACACGAAACCTTTGAGGTACAATAGCATTAGACCCGGTCGGACAAAAAATGATCCAATGGTCACAGACATCAAAGTCATAATGTATGATCCTTCAGGACTAATCAGAGTGAAACTTGATTTTACCAAAGATTGGATGGACTTACCTCATAGACCAAAGAGACTAAATCCAGTGGACTGTTACCCACCCTTATTTACGGCAAGATGCCGTATTCCTAAAACGAAGTGGTTGCACCTTCAAGAATTGAAAACTGTCATTCCACAAGACTGTCATAACTTTTATGATAATTTGCCTTATCAGGAATAAGTTTGGGTTTCTTGACTGACTTTGTAGACTTTTCTACCTAAAAATGTTCCTTTATTGTTAATTCGTTCGTCTTATTTGAGGTTTTATTATAAAGAATATTGTGTTGATAATGTCCTATCTTTATTATTTTATTTTGATTGGGAAGATAGCCCATATTGTTCCTAGTAAAAAGTCCTATGTTTGTTCTCGTGTTGATTTATATTGTCTTATCTCGATTTTATATTGGAAGGAAGCATAAAATGTTACTTTCGTTTTTAATTACATGTGTAATAAAAATATTTAAAAACTACGTATTTTTATTTAACATCCGAGATGCTGTATAAATCATGCTAACTTGTTTTTTCTTCATCCTGTAAAGTTGTCAAAATTGAGATAGTACTGGTTGCCAGTTCACAGTCGATATGTTTAATTTATAAATAGTGTAGTTTAACCTTTATTACCTTTATTTATATACGCCCCTATGCGTTTGTATGTATGACACAAACATTCATTTGGAAAATACAAGAACGAAACTATTTTAAATGTTGACACGGTAAATACAACAATATTTTTTTTAAACGTTGCATTTTTAAACAATTCGAATTGTTTTTATATCATGCGAGATGGCCAGTTATTTTAGCTATCGTATCTTTTCTAAGAGCCGAATCCGGATTTAGAATTTTAATAACAAAGTTTGACTGACTTTCAGACTAAAGTATAGGTTGGTATTGACACAAATCCTCAACTTGAAATTTTAAATTTACAAATCGGAAATAAATGTAAGATTACCTGAAATTTAAATAGGCAAGAAAGGAGGTAGATTTCAAAAAAAAATGCGCGGTTTTTCATAGTTCTTTATTCAAACACCACAGTAAAACATGCTTGGATCGTTTCACTTTTAACCTAATTTCCGTAACCTAAATTTGAATGACGATTGTATTAAATAACAGCGTCGCAATATATTATTAGGCCGCCATTTTCCCAACTTCCGACTCATAATGTTTCCAGTTTGACACCCTGTTGAATCTTGTTGGATACGACTTTGCGGCACGAAACTTCTAAACATCGAACACGGTATCCTATAGTTGTTGTTGTTGTACCAACAATGTGGGACGGGAATAATAAAAACTGTTTCTAATGTTCGGCTTCAGACTTGCAACTATGTTTTTTTTTTTCAATGGCTTATAAAACGTAGAGTGGTGTTTAATTAAACTGTTGGATTTTTTTTTTGCCAATGCATTTTTGGTGCCTGTACCTCTTCTTGATTATGAACTAAGTACTTTTATTTCGTAATCAAACTTAGGTATTTACTATCAATTCTGCGCCATCCTAACGGGTGGTACTTATAATGGCGAAAAGGTTTAAAATTTTAAGTCAGAATTGTGGCTGCTTACCGAACAACCTAGGTTCTAGGTTTGCCGGTCGTACTAAGCCGTCACTCGTGAAGGCTAGCCGGAAAATGTGTAATTTGGGTTATTTTTATAGGTGTAGTGTACCAATTGGGTAACCTAGTCAAGGCTGCCTCACGGCTAAAGGCGGGCAAACAAGCCTGATGTTGGGTTGTGTCTGTGTCGAATAAATGTTTTCTATTCTATTCTATAGGCCCAAATTTCGAATAGTGCATTTAGAGCTGCTAGTGTGTTGACCATTCTATTCACTCATTGAAAAATATAACGTAACGTCATGAACGAATTCATAATATAAGACATTAGGATCCAATAAACGTAACCTTTTCGCCTCCATTTTCCACCATCAACACGCCATAACACCAGCCAATTTTCTCCGATTAAACCGATACGCTATTAAGTACAGTATTACGAACATTAATAGCTGTCGATACGAGGAAAATAACCTATAACACTGGCCACATTGCTCCCTAGAGGAAGCTATCAATCGGCTCATTGGCGTCCCACGCTTATTAGCAGTGTTTCGGGACAGCATCGCTTTCGCTGTCGAATGCTTCTGCCAATTTATGTTTGTCTGGTACATTGCAGGCTGAAATTGAAAATTGTTTAGTTTGTAAAGTTTATTATTTTGTAGTGGCTATTTCGTTAAGCCTTTTAGAAACTTGTTATTTTGTTTCAGCCTAAAAACTATCTCTTCTACTGTTACTTAAAGGTGAGCGAAGATTAAATAACATGTTGTATATCTTATGCTATATAACACGTCCATCGTCCACATTATTAAACATTGATATATAACATTGCAACACAAAACAAGACTGTACCGTGTATACCACTGTGTATACAGTCTACAGTAATAAAACATTTAATAGATAACTTTGTGTAGTATATTTGTTATATAGTCTGGATTCACCTTTAGGTCACTAATTAAAAGCCTTCTAGAATAGTTCATCATCATCTGCCAAGCCTTTTCCCAACTATATTGAGGTTGGCTACCAGTCAAACCGGATTCAGCTGAATACCAGTATTTTACGTGACTGCCTACCAGACCTCCACAACCCGTTGACATTGTGTATCACGGTAGTTCTTGTTCTTCACGCAATCTGCTGGAAATAAGCTTCTCCAATTTCAGCGAAGCTGTTGGCAAAAAAATTTCTTCATAAACATCCAGAAATGTTTCACGATCTACTTCAGTAGTTCAATGCTTCTCTCTGAACAAAACTATTGCCTGTATTTGCTACACTTGAGTTCACTTGACCGCTTAAATACACTTGAAGCAGCCTGAAACTGACCGCAGAGCCAATCCTTTACAGCGACTGTTGTTTCAACGATTCCTCTCAGGAAATACAATTTATTTTATACATTTGCTTTGATATTCTTTCTTTCAAGCAATATTTACAGAAGCTGAAAATTGTTTTTGGTTGAGAACTTTTATCTTTTTTTTTCTTTTATATGGGACTTAGGGAGAAAAGTAAATAAATTTACTTACATAGAAATTTTCAACTGTTTTAATAAATACTTAACTAACTATATACACTACAAATAAAAATAAAATCTCCCAACCAGATTAACCCTAAAATATGGCTTCAAAAAATTCATACGCATCACTGTCGACTGGAAGTGTACTCAAAAGTAAATATTCAATTCAAATAAAAAAAAATAAAAAACAACTTAAAAGTAAATAGAGTTAAGCTAACTTGAAAATCAGTTATTAAAACAGCGCGGCTGGTCTGCCGAGCTATATATCGTTCATTTGGGCAAATTCACGTTAAAGTATCTTAAATTTTTTAAAGAGCACATTTGCGTGAATTAGGTTGAACCTGTGCTACGCGATTTCTAGTTTAACCAGATGCAATACAAGTGAATAAATAGGTTTCTGAGTAAATATGAGTACTGAGAAAGATCCATGGACTAACTTCAGCAATCGTTGCTTAATCTTGGACCTCTACAAGGTTAAGCAACGATTGATCGTGCAAGCAGAAGCAACGCAGCCTCTTTAAGCGTATACCTACATAATATTCTTTGCAATCTATTGCTCAGTAAGACGTACATAGATATTCATGTGCCACACTGGTAGGTTTTAATTAGTGAAACAGTATGCGGCCATGCGGAAGGCCGGGCCTCTAATGTATGCACATAAGTTTGTTCTACCGCTCTTTTTACGTGCCCTGAAATATAAATCATGGCAATGTTTGTATTAGAAGCTTACTTTTATTTTTTGTTAAGAAAATTCTTTGTTAAATGTCAGGGGCTTGACATTGTATTCGGTAAAAAAAGGTAATGTTGAATATTTTCATATCGAAGTAACATTTTTGTGACATTTATGTTACTTATTTCTAAAATTTTGAAGAGTAAATCTGTAGGGTTCCGTTTCTTGGGCAATTTACTCACATTAAAAAAAATATTTATAGATACTAAATACAAGCGAGTAGAAAATATACAAGCGGACTAAAAAGGAGAGGGGAAGAACTCACACTAATAATAATATTGCCTGATAGATAAAATAAAAATAATCTATAAAAAAAAATTAAAAAAATATTTTTAGAAATATTTTGACTAAATATATATATTCAACTATTGCGTCAACTGCAATTATTTTACAGGTCAATGCTATTTTTTTAATAAAATAATTTGTCTAACTTTTTGTGTGTTTGTTTCAGATACCATGCCGGTAACGTCCTAAAACATCGCAGTGTAAATAAATAGGTCTATTACTAAAGCAATAATCCGTTTAAAAAACGTAGAAACCCCGTAGTGACGCTATATAAAGTGCTTATAAGCAATAGTTTTAGTGTTACTAATAAAATTAAATCTTCCATAAATATTTTAACTTAAACTAAGTATAAAATGTGGCGTGACTGTAACTGTTAATTCAACAATCAAAATGATCTTTAATACTAAAGTCATAAAGTTTCAATTACAACAAGAGTTTTCATGCCTCGCTTCGCAGCATACAGTCGAAGGCAGAAGTGCATAGCTGTGTGGTTAATTAAATAATGTTAAGAAGAAAATGCCGCAGCGCGCGCCTACGTCATCGAACTTGATGCGACCGTTCGTGGTATTGGCCCTGCCCGGAATGTATTTGCTGTATAAGTACAACCAGTACCGTCAGCAGCAAATGGAGACCGCGCGGCGCCGAGTCACCGAGCGCGAGCTTATGCACCTTAACACCAAAATCGTAAGTAATTAGATTATAGATTTTGAAACGTTATCTTTAGTTATAACTAAGCCTTAATTTTGAAATTATAACAAACTACTGGCCATAGAAATATGATGGTTATTGATGCCGAAAAACAAGCTTCCTAAGCTAAACTATCGGCTAAAGAAAAGCGTGTGTGTAAAACAATACAAACATTCTTCAAAAGAAAAGATTCTACCTTATAAACACACAGTTCTAACAATATTTAAACACTAATTGATCATAAACAGCAGCTATTAGTCATGCAGTAAATAAATCTCGGTTACTAAATCAGTTCAGCGAGGGCGATGAGAACCATACTATGCCAAACATCGGCGCGTGATGTATGTTTATGGCTCAGCCGTGAAAATGCGAGAGTATCATAAAAAAACATAAAATAACAGATAGCTAACGTATTGGGTGAGAAAATGCACTGTTTTCTGGATTCGAGGTATTTTACTGATATTAGGAACGAACGCACCTCTATATTAAACATACCCTATGTGAACATGGCTTTATTGTGTTCGTAAAAATTCTTTGTCCAAGGCAGGGCACATGTTTAAGTACCTATTACATGACTTACAATTAATTTATCAAATTAATTAAAACACCCGTGTTGTTTCACGAAAAGTTTTGTTCTTTTTGTAGGAAAGTATTTTGTCAGCGACTGTACTCGTATTTGGTCTACTTTTTTGTATCGTATTATTGTGAAGTTTTTGCGGCGACATTTCAGTAACAGAGACTTCATTTTGTGTTTCTATTTATTCACGTTTTAACTACGTTTTTTTGTTTGTAAAATTATATTTTGATGTATTTTTCATGGTCAACACTAGATGACAACAACTTTAGCCATATTCATTAATGAAGTGGTATTTTATTATAACCCATACAGCCTCATTAATAAAAACATGGAACCAATTATAATTAGTTTAGAAACTGATTAGCAGATTCTTAATTCAAGTTTTCAACGGATAGTTTGAATGTGGAATGCTCCTTCATACTACATTATCATAATGATTATTTTTAGGGTTCCGAACCTCTATATGCAAAAACAGAACCCTTATAGGACCACTCGGTTGTCTGTGTGTCCGTCTGTCAGTCTATTCAGTTGAAATTTGGTACAGATTATAATCTTCTATGACCCAAACACGGAAGTGTAACGAAAATAAATGCATTTTGAAAATGGGGTCATTTTTGAGGGGATAATAAAAAAATAAGAAAATAGGTTTTCTAACTGTACTGCGTGACATATCAAATGGGTAAAGAATATATTTTATTTGTAATTTAAAATATGTTTTGAAGTAATTTAAGAAATTGGATGTAAAATGACCCTTTTAATTTTGATAAAAATCCAGACAATAGTTCTTTGCCTAGAGATTACAGGAAAACTTTAAAGAAATCTATGGTTTGAAATTAACATGTTACAAAAATGAGATTCGTTCGGAACCCTTTGCATGCGAGTCCAACTCGCACTTGGACGGTTGTTTTTTTTTTTTTAAAAAGGCCCATAGCCCATAGTAAACAAACCTGTATAGTGTGATTAAGATGCCTCAGTCAAATCCGATATATACATACATCCGTTGGACGCTGCTATCGAAGTTATTTCATCATCAATTTCCGACCACCCTTAAAACACTTCCCGAAATCATTGAATGCAAAGAGAATAACGTGAAATAGAAAAAACTTGGTTCGCTTAATTCAAGGTAGTAGGTCTTTAACGCTACCAAGCCAGTGCTCTTAAGGGGGAGACGGTTCTCTTAAAAACACACCAGTTAAAAGTTTCAAGATTAAAGCACTTTGTTAAGTAGAGTCTGCTTCTTAAGAGCCCGTCAAGAGTTAGCTTCTGAGTGGACGGAACTATGACTCTTAATCAAATTCCGTTCCGGAATACTCTTACTTGCTTACTGAGAAGGTACTCATCTTCTTAGCGTGTCGATGGCAAATATAGTTATTAAATACTATCTTTTTCCCGTGGCTTTGCTCGTGCTGATGTAGCTTATAAATAACCGATGACCAAGGTCCCATCTTTCTCTGTACCTACAACAATTACTCTCATAATCACTTCGGCCATTAAGGCTCCGCGCAAACGGGCCACCGACCACGGCCACCGGTGGCTGGCGACAAGCTCTTTACATGATTTTTAATACGTTTTGTATGGAATCTCCGCACACGTGCAGCGAGTGGCGTCCACTGGCGGCTCAGTGTCCGCGACCTGTCACCAGTGGCGGCCATCGATCACAAAGGACGTGGCGCACGACAGCCTATGGTCGGTGGCCGTTTGCGCTGAGTCTTAGGCGTAAAAGCGTTAAAAACAAAGAAACTTACTTTCGCATTTATGACACTACTAGTTAGGATTACACAGATATGGTAACACCATTCGCTGAAGCAGCCATAAGGGTTACAGGGCAAGCCGCGCAAAACGGAAGGTGGGCAATGGACCTCGGAGACACGCCCTACAAACACTGAAGATGTTTGTAAGGCGAGAGGCCATACGAGAATCACAACCCGTAGAACAAATGCAAAAGTTCATCGTGATTCATTTTTTCATTCAAAATCAAATCAAAATCATTTATTTGCATAAATAAGGTACGGAAGGTTGGTAAAATGTACAAAATTGTTCTCTTATTTTGCCTTTAATTTCGGCGTGCAAAAATAAAATCAGGTAGCTTTCTATGGTTTCTGCCTATCGCCATGGGGAATAGGCCACAACATGTGTCTATGGGACTATGAGTCATCAAAGCTAAGGAAAACACTGGAGAAATAATATATTGTGATATATTCATAAATATTTTCTGGTTCCATGATTCGTTCAGTGTGTGTTATTTTCTTTAGTTTTGTGTTCTTGTGCGTCATTTATGGCGGAATAAACGTGTTTTCTTTCTTTCTATACGCAATTAGCCATCTACCAACAGATTAAGTTAATATTGCACATACTCTATTAAAAACAAAAAACTTATGAAGACTGTAAGTACAAAAATGTACTCAAACCCAATAACTTTTAGCTAGAGTAGTTTGTGGCCCACTTCTGGGCAAAGGCCCCCATCTCCTTCAAAACTTAGCCAGTGATTGCGAAAATCCAAAAAAAGGAAATTAGTTTGCCACCTGATAACTCAATTATCACTATCAAAAAAAATCCTACTGAAATCAACTTTGCCGACTTCCCCTGACCTCGACTCATGAAAACGCCTGTCAAGCTAGTGGACCATCAACTTGGCTTATAAATCAAGTCGTTCTACAAAAGGTCAGTTGTACAAAAAAGCGGCAAGAACGTATCGGACCACTATGGGTTCCGTTATGATGAAACTAAACTATGCAAAAATTGCCCTTCACAATATAAAGTTGTTAATTCGGTGGTCTTTTAATAAGCGCAAATTGGCGAGATTTGAGCTTCTAAATACGTCATATTGAGATAGGTAAATTAAAAAAGTCACTTTTATTTTATTTTTTTTACTCTTCATAAGCACGCGTTTGACCACTTTCTCACCTGATGGTCAGCGATGATGTAGTCGAAGATGGAGCACGTTTGCCCAGAAGTAACCTATTCACTCTTGAAGGTTGTAGCTAGTAGGAAACACAGACTCTGGCAGGGAATTCCTCTCCTTAGCTGCACGCAGAATGAATGTGTTCCCAATACGTTTTGTGCGTGTGGGTGGCATAGGCTTCGCCGTACGTCTTGTCCGATAGTGTAACGGGCTTGGCAGAATAAAACTATGCAGTTCCGTCGCACACTTGAACCATCATAATCTTTTGAATTAGTGCATTGAGTTTGAAAGGCGCTAATGGGGATTACCACTAATTAATGTATTGCGTAATCAACCTATATTATAATTATTGTTACAGAATACACCTCCCATCTAAATTTCATCAATTTGGTTCTAAGTCTCCCAGTAAAATGGATATAAAAATGTATAGTCAGCATGACGGTCAGGTCGAAATTAGGGTTCCGTTTGTGCGATTTGGTTACGGAACTCAAAAAAGGCCAAAGGTCTATTGTCGACGTTCAGCAGACTGGGTGTGGTGCACACGCGATGTGGCAAACACAATGGCTTTCCCATGAGTCAACCATTCCCGAGAAATTCGTAGTATTAGCGTAGTCCGTAGACTTGTAGTATGTACCTACGGTGGGTAGTAATTTGCAGTGGTGCCTTTGAATCATAGTTTTATGGATTTTTTGCTGTAGCGGCTGTTCTGTCATTATATTGTTTGATCTCATAAATGGGTTTAAAGACAGTGGATTAATATGATTGCTTTTGATTTTTACTTCAAGATTAACTTTTGTTGGCCGTGTCAGCACAAGATAATATTTTTCACTTGGATAATTTTTTTTTAGTCTTTCGACTTCTTTTTTTGCTTTTTGATGAGCCAGTCTAGCCAGGTAGGCTAGTTAGAATAGAATAGAAAATAATGTTTATTTTGCGTAAAATATGGTGCCTACAAGGTCTAAAGTTAAAATCGTTCCACATATTGACGGTCATTTTCAGCATGCAAAAAAAAAATTAGGATAATAACTATGTACAGAGATCATTTTAAAACTATATTACTTACAATTATTATTTTTTTCTGAGATCACGCAATACAAAATTAAAACAAAATTTTTAAAGCTATACTACACTTCATTTTTGTTAAGTTGGTACCGACAATGACTTGGAAAATTATGCAAACTCATTATTACACGAATACCTGATATCGTGGCCTATTTGAACCACATCGATAGCCGCACAGCTATTTAAACAGTAAAACAATTCAAAGGATGTCACCATTGCACTATCAACTCGTCCAATCGCCAAAACACAGAACAAGGTTTCAGAATTTTAATTAGAATATCTTTTTGCATATCTATCACAGCCTTGAACCTACAATACATACACAACACAATCTACATAGATTTGCATTCAATCCTACATCACTACAGTTTGAAATAAAAAAAAACAACGGGTTCCAGTCCGGGAGTGCCGGCAAAAGTGAAAACTTGAACATTAACGTTGTGTATTTTTGATATTTTGTAATGGTTAGGGAATAATTTCGCAGGAATTGCTTGAATTATCAGTATTTAAGTACTATTATTTATGTGGTAAAATAGAATATTCATTTATTGCGCTATCGTACACAAACATGAAAATTTATATTACATTCAAAATTTAACACTTCAGAACTTTCCCTCCGTCTTACGAATTTTCGATCAGGGTCACGTGTCCCGACGCGAGTTTAACATTTTTTATCCATCCCAAAAAGTTCACAACGCCGCCAAAACAGAACAAATAATTCCTTTTACTTCTGCAGACTGCGGACAAAACAATCACTGAAGCCGTGTAGTGTACGCCCAATGGCAAAAAAAAAATACCTGTCAACGAAATAAAAGCCATAAATATAGGATTTTGTACTGAACGAGCGAACAAAACTCGGCCTGTCTATTTTTAGGCATTGTTACAGCCAATGTTTTTTGGTATTTTATTTTTGCTCCGTTTGAATGCTTCGTCGTGAAATGCAAAGCTTTATGTTATAACGTGAAACCCCTTTGCTAGTTGCGTTTTGGATCGATATTTTAACATGGAAAATAACAAGTCATCTTCTATCTATCTATATAAATAAAAATGAATCGACGAATTGTATGCACGCGCATAATTTGGGAACGAATCATTTAAATCGTTTAAGTCTAAACGATTTAAATAATTCTTTTATTGTTGTTTTTGTGATTGTTAGGGCGAGGTTAGTCCGAAAGAAAATTTTGAAAAATAAAATACATCTCATCACTAGTTTTAAATAATTAACATTATTTGGTCGATTGGTTGGTTTGGGATCATGTTACCCAGTTACTGGGTTGTGAAGCTATTTAGCTGCTTTCATTTTGACTAAAAGCCGAACCAAACTAAGTTGTGAAAAGACTAGATAGATGAGGAAAGGTTGGACATTATTATTATTCCAATTTGGAAACCAATTTAGTTCGACTTCTAAAGCCAGGAAACGAAAAGAAACGAAAGACTAAATACTTTATTAAATCGAGAAGAAACATACTTAAATCAAATATTGACTGCCGCAGCAACAATCCAACTAACGGCCGGTTTCAATAACGTAGATTCAAACATGACGTTTCAGCTACTGTTGGTAGCTAATTTGACAGTTGGTCAAAGGTAGATACGTTATTAAGACCGTTACAAAGCTGGGTTTCACAAAATGTTCTTTTAAAAGGTCAAGAACCTTAAAAACGCCTAGTTTATGAGCCTACTAAACTGGCGGTCAGTTTACTTCTAATACTTCATATCACGAACACAGTTCGGTGACCATTAGTTCGTGTTTGTCACGCAATTTCCTGATTTAGACATCTTGACTGATCACCGAACATTCACGTTGATTCACATATTATAACAACACGCCCCTATTTCAGAAGGGTTAGGCAGAGGTGTGCTATTGATAGGCTCGCGTTTGACCACTTTCTCACCTGATGGTCTATCTATCAGGTGAGATAGTTGCGATGAAGTGTTGACGATGGAGCAAACTTACCTATTCACTTTTGACTTAAAGACACCCAGATTGTTCAGTTATCAGGTAACACAAACCCGGCAGAGAATTCCAGTTCTTACCTCTGCCTGCCCGCACAATGAAAGTATTCCTAACTAATAGGTACCTACGCTTTGTGCGGTACGGGTGGGCTGTCCACCTGGTATAAAAGTACCATCACATTCACGATGTTGTCGAATATTAGGAAATGTTTGCAGCATCCTGAAGTCTAAATAGGCTGCTGCTAAAAAAAACTAAGTATAAGAAATAATAGAAAAACTGAATAACACTTAGCTCGACCTGGATATCGAACCTAGAACCAAAAGTTTAAGTCATATGTAGGTCCTAACGGACAGTTAAAGAAGCGTTAAATAATATCGACAAGTACCTAAATTAAAGTATTTAGTGATTAGCGTGTCACCCAGTTAGTGGATGTGGAGGTCTGGTAGGCAGCCGCTCTACGTAAAATACTGGTATTTAGCTGAATCGGGTTTGACTGGAAGCCGACCCCAATATAGTTGGGAAAAGACAGATGATGAGTGATTACAATCAGTTTCCCCAGTATTGAAGTATTCTTCTTTAGATCACTTTTTGCATTAAAAATTAGCCGATGGTTCTAGTCGTTTCAGCACAGTTATTGATTTAGTATAGTTGCACTGATTTAATATTCTTGAAGTTGGTTGATACGAGTATGTCCCTGTCATGAAGGGCATTTTATGTAGGTAACACAATATGTCCTTACTTTTATGCACAAAAGTAAATATTGATAGATACACGGCGCTTCTAATGGTAGAAAATTACATATTCGTTCTTTCAGCGCGTGCAATATACATATCAAACAATTTGTATCTTTATATTAAAAAAAAACTAGAAGACTAGTAATTCAGCTTCTAAGTAACAAGAAAAATTGCCCAACAACAAAATTAATTTCCCAATTAAGAGGAACCACTTCAGAATGCAGTACAAACTCAATGTTATCAGATTATTCGAACTCACTCGGTGTTGCCAGCTCAGCTAAATTCTATAATTGCTCCCTCCATTACGCCGAACAAACTTCGTCTTAGTCAGCTGTATTTTTTTACTGGCAAACTTTTTAATTCGCTGTTAAATTGACCCTTGTTGGTGTTCGAAAGTTAATTTATTGGTTTCAGAAAATAAATTGAAATATTGCTTTGCCAACACTGTATTAAATTGATAGAAATTTTCGCGAAATAAGCTTGGTATAAATCATTTCATGTGCTTCCGTTTCAAAGTCAAACAGGACTTATAGGAGTGTTTGATTTAAATACTCGATTACTTGAGCTGTTTTCTTTGAGTTATATTGATCGAAGCAGCGATCTTCTTAATTTTCTTCTTTACAATTCTTACCTTCTCTGTATCGACGCCAAGACAAGAATATGATGGTCTTGTCTTGGCGAGCGTCAGACCGTGATGACGCCAACGAGATAAACAAATTTGTATAACTGATGACTTCAGAAGGGAAACTTCTGGCTTTACTCTTGTCATCAGGAAGTTCAGAGCCTCCCAAGTAAAAATACTAAGACAAGATAAAAACTTTTGTACACAAAAACCTCATCAACTGACTTATTCATCTGAAAAACAGTAGTATCATCTCAACCAAAACAAAGCGAAAGTAAACAAAGGTCCACTGATTGAATGAGACTATTTTAGAAACGCTAGTGAGGAAATAGGCCAATAACAGCCGAGAGTAGACTATAAATACTGCAGAGTCAAGGCAGACCGTTGACGCCCGCTTTCCCTCTCGACGAGCTGGACTATAAATATGCTGCAGGCTTTATATTGGACGATGTTGGTTTAATTAACGAGTTTCGAATGGACTGAGATAATATGAACAGAGAAGGTAATTGATTCTGATTTGATGTATCAGATGAATTGTTAATTGCTTTTGATTACTGTTTCAAAGTGCATGAGATAATATTTTATGGCATTGGGATTTAGGACGACTGCTACGGTTAGTTACTCTGTCTACTATTAAACTAAGGGAGATGTGAGTTTAGCATAGTCTTACTCTCCTTCTCTAAAAAACTTAACAAATTCTGTTCATCTTTCCAAAGAGTACAATGCAACCTCCTTAGTCCTATTTGCAAGCAGCACAAAAATAATATTCTGTCAATTTTGAACAAAAGAACAAACGTCAACAATTAAATATCTTTCACAACAGCAACAAAAGGCACTCAAATGTTTAAAAATAATTTATTATATTAAAAAACCAACAAAAAAAAAACTACGATTTCATCAAAATGATGTCCAAGACACGGGGAATCTGGTCGTGTATCATAAATTCCTCAAGGAATTTAAACTTCCCAACAGACTGGATTCTTCGCAGAGGTTATGCGGATTCTAAAGACCCGAAAGGCTGCAGAAGAGCTTTAGTAGATATCCCTGCGGATCCAGATCCGAACTGTCCTCAAGAATGTGAGAGACGGAAAAAGAAGAAGGGAGGAATTCTACACAAAATCAAGCTGAAGATGATTGAGGGTGGAACGAATTTTGGAAGTAAGTCTTGGCACTTGTCACTTCATGAAGATGGATCGGGTTGAGTACGGGACACGGACCACCAAAAGATAGATCTTTTGGTGGTCCGTGTTCTGTAGTGGTAGACCACTACAGGTCTCTATAGGTGATCCAGTGGAGGTAGATCGGATGTATATTGGAACTGCACAAAGTACTTACCTGTGCAGTTCTTTGAACAAACTACATGTGGCACACCAGCTCCATTTTTAGGGTTCCGTAGTCAACAAGAAACCCTTATAGTTTCACCATGTCCGTCTGTCTGTCCGCGGTTTAGCCCGCTTAACGCTAGAAAGTTGAAATTTGGTATGGGTATGCATGTTAATCACGCCGACAAAGTGATAAAATAAAATCTTTTGGTGGATGGTTTTCTTAAACCATTTTTCCATCTAAGAATCCGTTTGCGAAATATTAAGCTTTAAAGTGCAAATTTTTGTTAGTCATGTGTGTGTGTGTGTGTGTGTGTGTCTCCCTTCTGCCAGCTAAACGGTTGTTTTTGGAGACGTGCAAAAAATTATAATAGAAGCATATTATTATATAAAAAATTTAAAAGGAAAACTATCACCGCTACCAAGGCTTAATGAGTTATGATTTGAGTAATAGTCGACCAACTTATAAAATGGAAGTGGGTAAGTAAAAAAGTCTTAATAATTCCATAGAAAATGACTTAAAACCAAGTGCATTTATAACTTTGTAAACTAATAATAGTACATTTTACTATTTTTCTGGCGTGGTCTAGGTGACGGGTAACTACGGAACCCTACACTGTGCGTGATCCGAGACTCACTTGACCGGTTTTTAATTATTGATAGGCCAGCGATTGACCACAAAATCTCACCTGATCGAAAGCAATGATGTGGTCTACGATGGAACACTTTTGCCTAGAAGTCATCACGATCCCTAGGCTGTAGTTATCCCAGGGTTGCGGAATTTGTTCGAGAGAGTCACCGCGGCCCTGGAATTCAAAAGGCTTTAGAACGAATATGGATGGGTTTTAGTCAGTAAGAGTCTGACACGCCCTTCCACTCCAACCAGAGCGGAAGAAGTCATTTGATGAAATTCCATCCTTAAAAGAAAACAAAAACAGCTGTAGCTATCAGGAAACACAGACTCCGGCAGAGACGTTTAGCTGTACACGTAATGAAAGTAGGTACTTATAATCTCCTCGTTACCATTCATCCATCACCATCTTTCTACATTAATAAATATCTTCACAAATAGCGCCATTTCGTCGGGTCCAGCGCAAACCGCCAGTGTGTCACCCGAAAACGCAGATCGCGTTGCCGGCGCCACAAGAGAAGAAACTGCCTCCGATGCCGCCGCCTCGGCCAGGCGTCCAGGTATCGGTGCTTGGCGCAGACACTGCCATCGGGCAGTACGTCGCCCTGCTTCTGAAACAATGCTCTTGCATTAAAAAGTGAGTTCCATTGTTTTAAGCATTTGGTCCAGTTTCCAGTAAGTTACAAATTCGTCATTGATCATCTCAATGATTCAAGTTGATTTGAAAAAAGAGCAAACCCCAAAAGTTAGAAGGCGCAAGCATGAAATTAATTACACAAACAGACTAAAACAATGATGGGATTACTGAAGCGTTATATAACGCAAATGAATCTAAAAAAGATCATTCTTGACATATTATTAAACCACAATTCTTTTTACTTTCCCATCATCCTACCTTTACCAAGTACCAGTTATTTCACAGGATACATTAGCAAAATTAATTATCCCCTTGTAGGTACTCCATTACTCTCATTTAAAACACACAACTGAAAGTCTATTGCTTCCCTATTCCGTTTGACCTAATTGGACATTTCCCACAAACGACTCGCCCGAGCAGAAATGACCTTTTGCTTCTATTTTGTTAATGTTGTAAAAAGGGATGCTTAATTAAGTTTTTTTAGGTCATTTCTCTTTTAACCCTGTTATTGTTGCCCTAGTTCTGCTATCGCAATTTTATTATTATGTAAAATAGTATTTTAGGCTAGTAACGTAACGCCTTATTCGGCCTTGACTACAACGGCTACGTTAGACCAGTCTATATAGCGTGGACTAGTGTTCAAGTCTTGATTGTAATATATAAGTAGTTTAGTTCAATCTAAAAAGTTCTACTGTTTCTCTGACGTGAGTTTGACGCTTGTCTTTGCCGTTTTCGCCCGTTAAGGCCGTAATAGGTATATCTGTAACTTAGAATAGAACAGAATATAAAACATTTATTCGGCACAAACACAAACGTACAGCAACAAAGACAAAGTAACAAAAATAATACAATAGTAGTAGGTTCAGAATTGCGCTGAGCGTGCCTGTACCGGAACGGTTACCATCGCAGCACTTGCCCAAAGCATGCAAGTAGCTTGCATGCCTTAGTGCCGATCACAACTTGAAAATTATGGTGTAGCGGCATCAATGCCGCCACATGAAAAACAAAGAAGCGCAATTTGTATGGCAACAAAAAGAACTGCAACGCCACCTATCCTGTCAGCGACGAACTAACAACGAAATCCTGCATCGCGCAAGCAAGATTCTCTGTGCGATTTGAACATATACAACAGTCCGAATATCAGCTATCGCGCAGTTGCCTACCAGACACAACAAGGCTGGGGGATCCTCCCATTTTCTGTGGAGGTGTGCGGGACTTTACTCTCTGTACAGCATACCTCTATAGTGGCACTAAGGAATGCAAGATATTTGCAAGCTTTTGTGCAAGTTACAGGCATGTGTAAGACGACTTTTACGAAGCCTCTGTAACATCTCTACTCTTAATCCATAACACAGGGCTTAAGTGTTCGATTGAACTCCAAAACATACTACTAAACCTGTCCTATCAATCCAGGATTGCAAAGCCATCCGCATCCTCGCATTAACGTCGAACCCCGCTTCTGATGTGGAACGATAAATTCAGGCCGGCAAGTGAACCGTTGCGCAAACAGTCGTGTTGTGACATCGGCGAGACGAACGGTCCCTCAGGGCCGGGGATTTCATGAGCCGTGTTGAGGCATAAAGAAGAGTTTACTGAGAAGGACAAGTATTATTATGAACTAACTGCGCCCCGCGGTGTTACCCGCGTTTTATCAGATACTCCGCGTGAATGTTGAAAATTATCCAAAGGGAACATACTCCCGGTATAAAAATTATCCTATATCCTTTCCCGGGACTCAAACAATCTCTATACCAAATTTTATCTAAATCGGTTCAGCTGTTTGCGCGTGAAGAAGTAACAAACATACACACACACAAACTTTCGCCTTTATAATATTAGTGTGATTAGTGTGATATATATAGTGTGATGTGATAACCTGAATTGTCCCACGGCTGGCCAAAGACCTTCTTTGTTTCCAGTTCTGTGCCAAGGAAGACATCCAAGTCGTCCCGCCATCAAGAAGTACGACTAGTTGAGTTAGATTGAAACTGGAGTTTCCTAATAGTCCAGATTATTGGCGTTTTACTAACAGGGGTTCTTCCGGAGCTGAGACTTTTTCGAGCTTTTCCTTAGTAGAAAAAATACAATCCATGCAATAACTCTTCATACAATGCGAAACAGTTATGTTGATAATTTTTACTGCACTCACTGCTCCCAATCAGCTCTGGTGGCAATACTGGCAATCCAGCAAGAATGAGCAACACAACCAATAAAGTTGTGGGCAAACATCTTGGATATTTCTAAGCACCAAACCATTTTTACCATTAGTTTGTATTTCATTAGGCTTTACACGTGTCATACATGAGTATGCAGCATGACACGTGTAAATACGAAGTAGACTATGGTAAACTCTTTTGAAACATAGCCAACTCCATGCTCGAGCTCTTTGTTTCCGAGGCTCTTCTGCATCTATTTACTTAGTGGCAAATGTCTTGAGGGTTACTGACGTCATAGCCGGCTGCCCAGCGGATCACCCATAACAGTTTTGTGTCTGCGGAGTACGGACGAAGGCATTTTGGCTGTAAACTCTAGAGGCTTGATTGAATTTCGTCTGGGATAACTGGCGTTTTGATTGACCGATGACCGAGTTAGGTCGAGATTTGAATTGTCTGCAAATTATATTAACTAGCAAATTATGCAGAATTGGCTTGAGCCAATTCAGATGAGCTATATTACGTTATGTAATTAATCACTAAGAAATGGTCAAAACCTTAATATTTCCCTAAAAGCAATGAAAATGCTTGATCGAACTGCAAAAATATGCAAATCCAGAATTCATTGCTTTTCACCATTTTTAACCGACTTCAAAAAAGGCTTCATAAATTCTTCGTCATTTATGAACCGATTTGAAAATTCTTTTATATGTATGTGAAAGGATATACTTTCCGATTGGTCCCATAGCAATTTCATGAAAGATGATGTTCAGTAGTTTAGTTTTTCAATCAAAATAAGTGAAAAAAATATGTCACCCAAGTAAACGAAATTGCGTATTTTGCTTTCCAGTGGTGTTGTTAGGTGTGGGGGTACCACTAAAAAGTGCAAAATAAAAAAACTTTTGAAAGTCGGTGTTTTCGGTTGTTTCTTCGTTTTTTAACACCAACTTCCGAAATAAAAGTTATTTTACACTTTGTTTTTTTTTTGGAAGTCTGTTGTATTTTTTTTTATGTAAAAATGTTTTTTAAGTTTAAAAGCATCACACGGCTATTTCTGTTCTCCCATTTAATAGCTTGCCTCGTAAAGCCGTAAAATAAGGAACAACGGACACTAGCCGTAAGGCACGGCTCATGAATCCGCTCCTATGGGAGACTCTTGATGGCTGGCCGTCCATTTTATGACCCGAACGGCTCAGCCACAGTTTTGATGACACTAAATATATGAGGGTACTTGAATAAATTATTGTTTCTGCTAAATCGAACGTTGGCAGTAAAAATTGTGCTTCATAAACATAATTAAACATAAACTTCCATCCATTCCATTTTAATACGAAATATAAGGCAATCAAAAGTCAAAAAAAGTCAAAGCATTTATTTCAAATAAACCATTATCAGGTACTTTTGAATTGTCAAAGTCAGTCCGTCAAAAACATGAAGCTATTTGCACGTTCGCAAGCGTAGATCTCTATGGAGAAGAACGTGCAAGAAACTCCACGGACACTCTTTTAAATCATTTTATGTTTACAAAAATCCTGGTTACATAAACCTTGTTGCTTCTATATATGAGAACAATGTAAAGAAAGAAAAAAAACAATTTATAGTATGAAATATTAAAATGAGGCAGTGGCAACCAAGGGATGACCAGTCTCCACTGACGGCGCCCGTTCACGAACATGACGCGTGCATCAGCACCATTCAGCTCAACCATTTTGAAGGGAACTGAATGATCCGATACACGCGCCACCATCAGCGAGACATTGGAGTGAGCATGACACACCCTCAACTGCCCCTGCTATTTCATGTCAAACAAGGAAACTATCTATTAACATAATGGTCCAGGGTTCTCACATTTACAGAACTTGAAATAAAAATTGCTTCTAAATTATATAAAACTATGAATATCAATCTGAAAATACAGAAAAAGAAAAGTTTATTCCAAACATAATATAAGATTATGCGGAATAGTATTATTATTAGACATAAAAGAGGGTGAGCATCTCTTCCAAATATAAAACCTA
Source organism: Mamestra configurata (assembly GCA_002192655.3). Taxonomy (NCBI): domain Eukaryota; kingdom Metazoa; phylum Arthropoda; class Insecta; order Lepidoptera; family Noctuidae; genus Mamestra; species Mamestra configurata. The sequence goes on from NDFZ01005487.1 coordinate 1,334,794, forward strand.
ACTAGTGGAACCAAGCGGCTGAGGCTGTGGAGCAGGACCGGCATTTAGCCAAGCATTTTTATCAAGGATATAATCTTCCAGTTTATAATATGCCTGTCTACATAGAGTGCGTTTTATGCATGTTTTAAATTTTTTCTCATTCAGTTCGAGAATCTCACGTGGTATTTTATTATAAAACTTAATACAATATCCCATAAAAGAAGTGTGTACTTTAGCCAATCTGAATCGGGGTTGATCTAATTTATTCCTATTTCTAGTATTAAAATTATGCCTATCACTAATCTTATTAAAAAGATGAATATTTTTCCGAACATACATAATGTTTTCGTATATGTATTGACAAGGTACCGTCATGATGTTAATATCCTTAAACAGTTCCCTTAGGGAATCGCGCCGACCAAGATGGTATATGGCTCTGATGGCTCTTTTCTGCAGAATAAATATAGACTCGATGTCTGCAGCTCGTCCCCATAATAAGATACCGTAAGACATTATACTATGAAAGTAACTAAAATAAACCAGCCTCGCGGTATCTATATCAGTAAATTGACGGATTTTTCTGACAGCATATGCTGCTGAACTTAGCCGTCCTGCAAGAGATGTTAAATGAGGACCCCATTGTAGCTTTGAGTCAAGCGTGATCCCTAGGAAAACCGTGTCTTCGACGAATTCAAGTTTCTCTTTGTCCAATACTATGTCGCAAGTATTACTTTTGACATTCGGTAAAGCAAATCTGATGCACTTAGTTTTTTTCCCATTTAATACTAAATTATTCGCAGTGAACCAATTTTGGACCTGCTGTAGCGCATTATTTACGTCGTCAAGACTTGTAGAACGTCTATCTATCTTAAAAATTAAGGACGTATCGTCAGCAAATAACACCATCTTTGGTTGGTTTTTTAAAAGATGGAGTAAATCATTAATATACACTAAAAAGAGGAAAGGACCCAATATTGAGCCTTGTGGTACCCCCATTTTGACTTTTAAACCCCTTGACCCCAATCCTTGTCAGAGCAAACTAGGTACATCAATTAATGAATTGGTGGTAGCATCGTTTTTAGTTATAGGTTACCAGATTCCTGGCCGTCCATTTGTTCCACAATTTTGTCACATGGACAGAATGATGTCAGCTGAAGATTACTAGAAAACGAAATCCAAAACGAAACAAGCAAGCCTAATATCAGTTTTTCTAGGAAAAAAAAATCCTTTTTAGAAAACGTGGCCATCACTTTTTTCATAATCCTGTACACGCCCAAACTCAAACTCAAATTATTTACTTCAATTAAATCATTTACAGGCACTTTTGAATTGTCAAGGTCGGTCAGTCAAAAGAGATGAAGCTATTTGCACGTTCCAAAGCGTAGATCTCTATGGGGAAAAACGTGCAAAAAACTCCACGGACACTCTTTTAAATCATTTTTGTTTTACAATGTTTTGGTTACATCATTCTTGTTGAAATGAAACATACATAATATGTATATGTGAGAACGATATAGAAAAAAAATGCACGATAAAAGCGTCCGGAGTAGGACCAACCAAAATATGTATCCAGCTGTTTCATTACTACCATCATACATTTCCACCATAGTTGAGGAATGTGTGAGCCATTCAGAAAGTACACATCAAAGTTTTATCACAGCTGCACATTGTAACTACATACTTACAGAGGTTCATCGCCCTTAATCAGGTCATGAGAAATGTCAAAATTAGTTCTTTCTCGATCTTAATTAATGTGGACGGATGGACACAGAAAAGGGCCAAAGTAAAGATGGATGGATTATGTGAGGAGTGATATGAAAGAATAAGAAGTAAGTGATAGCTTGACGGTTGACAGGACCGATTGGAAGAAAAAACATGGGACATGGGATAAGAGCAGGAGGATGATGATGATGATGTATTTGATTTTACAGTATGGTAACTTGGGACATAAGCTCCGCCCACTCAACCGCCAGACTCTCCACACTATTCCTCTGAGAAAACACTCCCGTTGTACTACTGTAAGTAGTTATACTGTGGTTTATAAAAACGTAGACATTATATGGATCATTCAATGTATAAGGAGCAAAGATTTTACGAGCCGGCCGTGACTACTGCGGCGAACAATCTTTATCGCGATTTTTATTGCTAGGAAACTGTGTTTGTATACTTTCATTGTCTTTTTAATAGGTTTCGGATTGAGTTTTGATTAAAGCTTTATTGTATTTGAAATGTTTAGTAATTATTTTATTAAAAGTTTTATCGAAAATCTTATTCTTACACTGAATGTACAGGGATAGCAAAAATATTAAAGTGACCATTGAAAATAATCAATGACTCTAGATTTTGCCTGCGGGTTCGCTCGCGCTAGTATATATATGGCATAAAGTAGCCTATTGACGGTTATAGTTTTGGTACAAAGATAGATGGAACTCTGGAGACGGATCCAAGATCCCGTCTGTATCTATACAAAAAAACATCAAAATCGGTTCAGCAATTTATTCGTGAAAGCATAAAAAACAAACATAAAATACCGGTATCCAGCTGAATCCGGTTTGACTGGAAGCCACCCCAATATAGTTGGGAAAAGGCTAACAAAAAAAAAATAACACTCACTTTCGCATTTTATATTAGTTAGGATTAACATTACTTGATTTTTTTTAAATCATTGATTATATTGAAAAAACCTTTATTTAATTACAAACACACATAAGTACCATGATATTTTAAAAAAATATGACGACAACCAGCCTACGAAAAAAAAAAACTCAAACGAACAAGAAACATTTTCCTTTATATTAGTTAGGATTAACATTACTTGGTTTTTTTAAATAAATTAATCATATTGATGAAAGCCTTATTTGATTCCAACACACCAAGATATTTTTAAAAAAATATGACGACAACCAGCCTACCAAAAATAATCTCAAACGAACAAGAAACATTTTCCTCCTATTTTTTCGGATCGAACAGAAGTCGATTTCCTTTCCTCAACGAAAAGCGTAACATAATCTAATCTATCGAAAACAAAATAACAGCTTTCGTCTCTGATCCAATCGTGTCTGGAAATAATACAAGAAATACATAAATCGTATCGTATTACTGATGGGATAAACAGCCTGTTTCTACTAAAAATTGTCTAGGTATATTTTCCTGCAGAGCGAAATTACTTGGTACTTTTGATTGGATACAGATTTTAATAAAAAATTTAAACTTTATCAAGTTCCTATTTTTCAAAACGTTCACATCAGTAAGCCCGCTAGCCGTCACTTGTTTAAATGTGGCTGAAATAAATCATCATCATATAGCACCCAAAAAACGTTCTCTGATACAAGCTAGACTCAAGTGACTACACATCGACCGGTTCTATGCTTCTCGCATCCAGCGGACTCCCGTGGTCCTCATCTGGTCATCGGCCCACCTTTTGGGAGGCGTCCTAAAGCTACCTCCTCCGAAACACAATCTTCACTCCAACCTTTTGGCCCCATCGGCCGGTGTTATCCTTAATGCATCCAGCAGACTCCCGCAGCCTTTCAACGCTGCGTCTACAGATACGCAATCCGCAATCGCTACTTCATAACCTTTCGGCGAAAAGGCCAGCCGCCTTGCGAGCAATGTGGCCCCTCATAAAAAAAATAGAGTTGGCAAAAAAAGCAAATATTACAAAAAAAAACTAAAGGGAAAAAGTCATTTCTTTAATTTCAAACTCTGCACAAAATAGAGTTAAAACCATTTCAGAAGGACTGCTTTCCAAGCTCTAAATTGAAACATTCCTCACTTAGCCGCACGAGTGTGTGCTCCAGACTGCAATTTTAAAGAGATGAGAAGATTCAGGTCATTCCTTTGGTGTACAGCAAACCGACCGCGAGTTGTTGTTTGCTAGCTTTCGGCACTGACCACAAAGTAGACGAGTTTAAAGAACCAGAGCTAACATGTGCACAGTGCAGGGTTTGCTCTACACGAAACTTCACTCAATGGCTGATAAAATGCGACTAACACCCATGTTAAATACTGGTATTCAGCTCCGTCTTGGTCGACTGGAGGTCGTCCTTATAGCCTTTCATCCCTTTTATCTGCCTCGCCTTTTTTCAAAGTTAGGTAGATGTCTCAATGTTGTGCCCGAACATAATAATCTTTAAAAAACATACACAGGTGAATTGGACTTACTTCCTTCTGAATGCGAATTCGCTGGGTGCTACAAAAAGCTCTAAACTAAAATACAGTTTTTTAGAATTGAATTTCTAATATCGATTATCGATTCGATCCTAACTCTATAAGGGTTGTGTCCATTCCCATTTTGTCGAATCGATGTAATCGAATGACCTCTTACCTTTCATATCTTCGGTGCGATCAATTCCGTTTAACCATCTTCTACTACAATCCTAATCGCATTGCAGGTTACGTCTATACGAAGCGAAGGACAATCACGGCTGCAACAGGGATTTGTGCTCCGTAGTGCAGGATCTCCAGCATATCAACACGAATTGTGTGGTGCAAGCCTTCAGCTGCGCTTGTTATGAGCTCGAACGATGCCTGCAGGTGGATTTTTTGTTTTATTTATTTTGTGGTACGGTTGATTTTGGATTGGTTTTAGATAATAGCATAGAATACTATTTTATATACACCATATACGTTACAGAAAATATAGATGAAGAGAACATTACATAGGGTGACACAATGGGAGGCCTTATCGCTAAAAGCAATCTTTTCAAGACAACCTTTGGATGGATTTTAAAGAGAAAAGGAAAGACAGTACTGTAGGTAGTCTTAGGTGTACTATTTATTTATAAAATAAATACATTATAGATAAATATATACTATTATGAAACAAAAAGCAGCGAACACAAAAAGAGAGAGGTATTCAGTTTTTAGGTTAGGTAGAGATTATTATATCAATTGTTTGTAGCGGTAGGTCTAGAAATCTGTAGTCCAAGGGTCGTTTATTTTCGTCGTTTGTAAGGGTAAGTTAGTAAGCTAATACATAGTAAGGTGCAATCTTCCTGTTCGCGAAACAGTTATGTTATCAACATTCAAACAACTTTATTTCTATATTCATCGTAGTGGTAATGTGTAGTTAGCGAATTGCTTTAGTTAGACACCCAATAAATTCGATCAGAATTCAAAATTCGTGCGAGTTTTTAGGCCAAAAACAAAGTCCGTTCATCCCATTTCTCAGCCAGAGGTACAGAATGCATATTTCCCTGAACATCCGCCGTTTATCACTCGAAACACGAGTGCAATAAGTCACAGAGTAACATAATCCAGTTGGCGACTAGTTCTGCTAGTACGACTGACATTAGCATAACGGGTGGCGCAGGCAGCTTCAGCGCTAATGTCAAACTCGGAGGGAACTTGGCATGTTTTGCTAGAACTAAACTTTCTGTTACAAATTCGCTGTGTTGACTTTTGTAGTTTGGCTCTAAAAACATCGATGACGGTTTGACATGTTGTCTTTACAACATGTCAAACCGCCATCGCCGCCAATTTAGAATTCAGAATCTTAATTGCATTAAAAATCAGATTTTAAAATTATTATTAGCGGCCCCGACAGACGTTGTCATGTCCGAACGTTTGCTTTGTGTATGACGAAAAATTATAGAAATCGATTGCAGCGCCACCTACCGGATCCAATAGTGAATCTAAACCATTATTGAAACCACTGGAATGTACGTACTAATGTCGCTATTAAAAATAGGGTTTGGTGGTAGGAGGGTAAAAACTTAGGGTTGTAGCTATGTATTTTTGAATGCCAAATTAAAAAAAATTGAACCTTTTTTAGCGATAGGTCGGACTCAGGAATTGTGACCGATAGCAAAACGCTCGCCCTCATATATATATCGCATAGCTCTTGGACATTTAAAGTGAAGCAAAATGTGGCTGCACTAAACAGCACGACATTATCTCTCTGAGAGTAAATCTGTGAAGTCATGTCAAAAGGTTGAATTTACACTGTGAAAGAAACGATGCTCAAAAAAAAAACCTTTCTAATAAAACCTAATACGATACTAGAAGTTTTAATTTAGACGTAGTGATTCGTGTTGTCGAAAAGCCGCGCCTACCGCGTTGTGGCCGTGAGCCTAATTAAAATAATCATGCAAAATTGTGTGTATTTCCACGTTAGTTATTTAAGGGCTAAAAATCTCTCGTTCTGATACTACGAATTCTCCTAGTTAGGGTTCCGAACCCAAAGGGTAAAACGGGACCCTATTACTAAGACTTCGCTGTTCGTCTGTCCGTCTGTCACCAGGCTGTATCTCATGAACCGTGATAGTTGGACAGTTGAAATTTTCACAGATAATATATTTCTGTTGCCGCTATAACAACAAATACTAAAAACAGAATAAAATAAATATTTAAGGGGGCTCCCATACAACAAACGTGTTTTTTTTGCCGTTTTTATAGATAATGGTACGGAACCCTTCGTGCACGAGTCCGACTCGCACTTGGCCGGTTTTTTTAATTTAGAATCTTCAAAATTACGTCAAAGTTTCCTGAGATCTACAGATAAAGTTTCAATGACTAAGATAACGTAACGCCTGTTTTCCTCGTAGAAGCAGTTGTGGCTAGCTGTTTTCATAATGTGGTAAGAAAGAATCTTGCTAAATTGTGTAGGTGTCACCGGAAAATTGCAATCCCCGTAAGATTGTAAAATATCGCGTGAAATTGTAAACTATTTTTTCGTGATAAGACACGGATATATTGGAAACTATTGAATATGGATGGGATTTATTGTACCTATACAAAACGATTTTTTCATAATATATCTAATTATTATAATCTAATAAAGATTTAGTACATTCTTACGGAGTCTGCAAAAGGTTTCGAAACAAAAATGCCATTAAAACCTCAGAAACCATTCAGAAAATTGTTTATCTTTTCATTCATCGATTCATTAAGAAGCCGCTCCACAAAGATACATTTATTTATTTATTTAGTTTCAATTACTCTCTGCCTAAAACTTATAATACCTCTCTTTTAGCGGAGGTTAAAAATAAATAGAAGCATCGCGTAATTAAAAGCGTGAACATTCAACTTTTAATTAGAATTAGTTTTCGTAGTAGTACTAAGCTGCAAGGCACAAGTTCTACCAGACTTGGCCTGAAGGGGTCTCCGTTTGTCGTCGCCAGTACGCCGCGAAGCGAGACGCCAAATTAACTTTTATGTTTATTTCTAGTTTTACCATTATTTGTTCGTAGAATACTGAATGATAAGGATAACCGACGTTTTGCCCTCGATAGGAATATAAGGTAGGTACAAATTGAGAAAAATATATTACCTGAAAATGTTCATCGTTTTGATTCACGTATCTAGAACTGCCGTTAATTGTGTGGATTTGTCAGTAGATCGTCTCCTTAAAAAGCTACTAAAAAATGCCAACATATCATAGAGCACGACACAAATTCTTAATGAAAACCAAAGTCTAAACAGAAAACAATTAAAGAGACCATTCGAAACGAAGCAATCACCAGCAATAATGGCGGTCGAATGAATGGTGGTTGAACGGGATCTTTTTACTCTATTTCTTTACCCCGCCATGCATGGTATTCGCGAGTGGGCCCGGGTGGCGTTGACCTCACCTGACTAATCAATAGCATTCGACCCACTACAACGATTAGACTATTCTTTGGACTGGGTCGTAGATGTTATATATATATTGAAAATTATAATATTTTTTATTCAAAGTTAAAGTAGAATAGTTGTACCTACTGACTTAATGCAAGAAGGCTCCTGTTTCGTTTATTTATTTAGTTTATTGAAGAGTCTTTTGAGTATAATATATCAAGGGAGTCTCATATTATTTTTGTGCAGTGTGAATAAGTTTAATATACAGATTATGTGTAATGTAATCCAAGCTACTGAACAAATACGATTGAATTGTAAAATTTGAATGGAAATATAGCTCTACATTACATACGGTTTGCGGATTCGAAATTAGTCAACCGAATCAACTCACTGCAGAACCAATCCAATCAATGTCCTGATTTCGGACAAAGACAATGAATGAGTGAATTAATGAATGATTTTATTCCATCCGTCATTTCATTGGCTGCCTACATATTTACGCACGTAAAATGTATGACAAGCATTCCAAACTCGTATTCGCAAACCAAACCCCAAACTCGTTTAGTTGATTTTTATATGAAAAGAAAACTACTTTTTAGTAACAAATGTACAGCTTCATATAGATTATTAGATCCTCGACCGTAGTCAAATAATTAATAAAACTGTTGTTCAACAGACTGAATTCACATCATCAACCAAGTAACGAATCAATTCAATGCCTGAAAGAAAAACAAAAGACAATCTGTCTTTTCATTGGCTAGCAAAACGGCTGACTATACATTTGCACATTTAAAATGTATGACAGTGCGAACAGGCATTCCAAACTCGTATTCACAAGATTTATATTAAAACGACGCTCGACAAACAACGTAAATATTTTTTCCACGTTCCTCCTTTACGTGTTTTTTCGTAAAAGGGTACAAGATGGCATGTATTATGACTGCCTTTATCCACGTAGTAAAATGTCGTGCTGGGATTAAAGAGGGCCATAAAATTCTTTCAGTTTGATTGATTTCTTTAGGCAAGTTTTATGAAATTGGCTGGAATAAATAAGGGAGGCAGGTGTTGATATTTATGACAAATAGAATAAAATTAATCATATTATGAAGTACGTTATAGATACCTTCTAAGCCCTCTCAAAGATTCATCCGCCATTTTTATCAAAAGTAAATATTCAACACAAACTTGCCTGAAATATTTGCAATACAAATGAAAAACGTTCTTCCATTTCCGCTCAGAATGAATGTTTAATATTTGAGAAAGATGAACTAGGTAATCTAGCTTGATAATAGCTAGATTGAAATCTAGTCTTTGTATTTCATTCTTAGTTCTAAACGTTCGTTGTTTAGCAGTACAGTAGAAGAAGTTATGCTCTTAATTACAATCCATAATCATCATAAAGTCTATTTCTAAAAGTGATATTCAAATGCTCATTGATAAAATAGCTTATAAACATTTCCATTTTTCAAACTTCATAAATCATAAAAGAACTCCTTTCGTGACAATCTAAAGCTGGGTACTGACCGGTGTTACGAGCCGTAATGTTACGTTCGTAGCGAGCATGTTATGTTACGCCGTGTCCTAAAATCAGTGTAAAACAAATACATACGCATCATGTTCATGGTCGTTTCTACGAACTGACTGCACGAATGCTCGCTTTGTAACATGTTACATTACGCCCCGAAACTCCGTCTGTACCCACCATAAGAACTCAGATTTGACAGCTGAGTAGAGAGATATAGAAGATCGCTTTACCACGAAAGATATTTATTTCATGTCTCTTTCATACTTACTAGTAAAGCAATGTTGTATCCTGCTGTCAAATCTGACTTCTTAGATTGTCACGAATATAAGTAATAAGTCAGCCGACCAATCCCATATTTTCCAAAAGGAAGAGAGTCATAATTAACCTCATTTGACAAATATGTAGGTTGCTGTTATTGGTGTAATGTGACAGACAAGACCACATTACTGCTCTTCTCTTGACTCCATCTTCTTAGCATCATTTGTCTAGATAGCCTCGCCTCAACTATAAATAATAATATATTAAAATACATAATTATATATATGGTTAGCAAAGGCTAAACAGATGTTTAAACAATAGGGTCGGTGGCATCCAATCTAACCAGATTGCATGTATCGACTCGATCCTTCATTAGCCAAACTTCCCTTCCATACTCTAACGACCATTTTCTTCATCCTCTCTCCTACAGAACACAGACATAGTACTAATGCTGGAGAGCGGCTATCTGAACGTGGACATGCCCTACGAGAAGAGATTCGAGTACCAGGCTCCCATAGTCAAGTGCTATGCGGATGCCATCGCCAACGAGTGTCCGAAGGCGTTCGTCATTGTGTGTGCTACGCCTATTGACTGTATGGTGCCTCTGATCGCTGAGGTATAACAATCAAAGAGTATCTGTATTTTGAAGTAGATAGCATAGTTTGATTCGAACTTATTAGCGTTAAGTGCGCTACTCGTTGCGTAGTACCCCACCTATTACCCCACTGACCGCTGTCCCACGAATTTGCTACTACGCAGCGACTTGCCTTGAGTTCCGAGCCGCCGTCGAACTATAAATTTGTATCCATGAAGGAGCTTATAGGAGTAAGCCTCGTCCTTTAGTGCCGAATTATAAACTTACTCCAAGTGCTTGGCTGCTAAGTGCTATTGAAAATAGTTTTAGGGCTTCAAAATGGTGTGGCCATGATTTCAATCAATAGACCATTCAGTTTGTAACAAAGCACTAAAGGAGATATTATGACTAAATATTTAGAGCTTTTATCAATATCTAGAGTAAAATAGGAACGAAAATTTGGGACGACGATAAAGATAAAATTCTCAAAGCTATGAGCAGTTCGTCGTTAAGCTTAAATACTTAGAATCGTGAAAATATGATTTATATCTTGGGAAAGATTAATGTTTCTGCCATGTGTGGCATCTTTGGTATTACGGCAGAAGGCGCTTAGTTCAGACATATAAGGACGAAGATCATTGCGAAAATTTTCATCATGGCAGGGTTTCCTGTTAAAATAATTCATATTAAAGTTTTCTTCTGTTGTTCTAAACTAATTTACAAAATAAAACGAAAAGAACCAAAAATCTTTCAAATATTGAATGTGATTGGACAGCACACACATAGAATACGTACGCAAAATAATTTTCAAAGAAATCGACGAGGAAGTATTGTACTGTTTGTTCCAAATGCTGATGAATAACTTAAATAGACACAAGGCTGCCTAAGAAGGAAAAAAAAGCAAGTCAGGCTATACATGTTCTAAACCAAACAAGGATAAAATAGGAATAATCGGATCCTAAGAAAATACTCTAAGTAGGAAGAAACGTAATACGAATAACTCTAGTAATTCTAGAAAACAATAAACAACACCAGTTGGAACATATATTGCTACAATAGCTCCTGAAGCAGCCCCTGTGATAATATCGCGAATGTTTTAGCAACAGACATTAATGGCTGTCGGTCAAAATGAAAAATCAATATTCCCTTTGTCTGTCGACCTTTTCGTCAGCGTTTGCCAATAGGAGGTAAGGTATTATTTTTATACAAGGCATGTTTGAAATGGCAAGCATTTTCAAGTATTTTTTCATGGAATACTTCTTCAACATCATGGTATACTAAGGGTTTTATGTTCTGAACTTGTTTATTTTTTTATTTTTGTGAAGTCTATAACTAACAAAGACATTACCGTGTGTGCTTATTTTCTTCTGTCGTTAAATGTCTACTCGCTACTACGCTATGTCCAGCAGTAGACGTCTTTCGGTTCGTATTATGATGATGATGATGTTATGTTTAGATCTTACATGAGACTCCTGAAAATTTTCAATTGCTTTAACATTCAAAGACGAAAACCCTCCTTTTAAAAAGTAAGCCAAACACTTTGTAAAGAAACCCATTTATGGAAGACCTTCACCTATTTCCCAATATTCGCAAGGCATCTTGGACCGGAAAATAAACTGGGTCGAGAATGGAATATCGAACAATACTCCTTGAAAGTTAACCGTTGTCAGTTTAGCTTCAAAATAAATTCGCGCAATCACAAGAAACAAGTGATAAATATTGTTCGTCCTCCCTCGAGGGCTAACATTCTCAATCTCGAGTTGGATTGCGTTGTTCTCACAATTCCATTTGTAACTGAAGAGGAATTTGTCAAAAAGTACAGTGAAACCGTTGTTTGCTGATCTCGGCAAACTGTGGTGGTAATGTGAAAAAAGCACGAATGTTCTACAGTGGATATTTGTTGATATTTTTAGATGGCGTTAGCTTGCCTCTATTTTGATAAAATTCATATCTTCAGAATCTTAAAAACATAGTTTAAAAATGTCTTATTATTATGAAATGAGAGTGTTTATCATATTGTTTTTTATGACAGTGGTTCCGATGTCGACAATGTTGTCTGTAACTGCTTCAGAAACTCCAAAAATGTATGGATGTATATGAATACTTGATATACTTACAGTAAATATCAAGACCGGTCATAACCAACTTCTAGATAATTCCAACGTTGAGTTAGAATGCCAACTCCAGCGGAATCGTTACCAGACATCTTTCCACTAATGTGGGTCTTATCTCGGTCCAGTCTTCCTTTGACGATAATGAAACAATTGTACTAATAAACCAAACTGTTTCTCGTTCTACGTCAGTTCCATATTACTGTTTATCTTTGTCAGTAATTCTGGCAAGTAAATGTTTACTGAGCTCAGTAATTGTCTCGCCAAATACGTTGTTGTGTTTGTGTTTACCATGCTTCACTAAAGCTTTCAAATTCATGTTCGCATTATCTATATTTGGTTCGAGTTCGAATGATTGTACAATCATTTGCAACGTTTGCGATTGTTGGATTGTAGGTACCGTAGTTTGTTAAACGTTCAAAATTATTATCATTTCTTTTGGTAAATTTGACTGAGAGAAAACATAATATACTAACCTTAAACATAAACTTAAATTAGATATTAGCAAATTGTTTTTTTGTTTACAGCAACATCATACGTAACCATAAACTCTCGTAGTAAGGATAGAAACTCCTCAGGAAATTATGTTGTTTTTGTTCTCTTCCAAAGACGACGTAACTGGGCCTTCATGCAAAAAAAAGGCGAAGGTTTTTTGCGATCTTCGACTTCGCCGACTCGTTGCTCTCCAACCGAGAAGAAAAACTTTCAGTTATTGAAACTTTCTTCACGAATTCTTTCAGTTTTATTTCCTTACAACATCTAAACATGTTTCGCGGCTTCATTATTGCGAGTTCTTTCGTAAGGAATCGTGAGTGGCTTATTAAACAAATAATAAGTAAAGCATGGTTTTGTCACGCAACTTTGTATATTTTATCGTTAATCACTCAATTTTCGCTTATCTCCAGTTTGTAGCGTACGGTTTTTGGGTCAAACAACATTGATTTTGTGAATTTTGTTGGTACGGTAAAATTTCGTACCCAAAATATAAAATTTATTCTGTTTACTGAACTGGGAATATTGGGGGGCGCGGTTGGAAAATTAGGCATACATTATTTTGTAATATTGATTACCTCAATATTTTTCGGGCCGCTAGCGTTTTATGTGTGTTAATGTACAAATAATGATCAAAATGCATATACAACAAATCTACTACGTAAAACTCACTCAAACAAGCGCCTCACTTCTTCCTTTCCCTCCAAAGGTTAGAAGTAAGCTGCTGGTACGATTCGAACAAGCTCCCGATGTTCGATAGAAGAGAGCGCGCGAGCAATCTCGCCGCGCGGATGCTCTACCTCGAACCTCGATATTGTCGAATGCCATGCGTCGGGGGCACCTTCTCTTTGCGACGCAAAAATCCCTCGAACAAACTTATCCTCATTATTACCTAATACCTACCCTTCCCTAATCCCTTTCCTTTCCTTGCAGACGTTAAAAGAAACAGGCTGGTACGACCCGAAAAGGCTATTGGGTTCGATGGCGGTGCCAGAAATGCGCGCGAGCACCC
>NDFZ01005487.1:1348860-1362215 GCA_002192655.3 Mamestra configurata
CACCCTGGCTGCGCGTGCGCTGTGCCTCGAGCCGCGATACTGTAGAGTGCCATGCGTCGGAGGCACGGAAGGCGAGGCACTCGTGCCTTTGTTCTCTAAGGCTGTTGATTACTTTGATTTTGCAGAGGTACTTTAACTGTATTGTTTGTAGATATGTCGCAGCCATATCGTAGGTATAACACGCCGTATTACAAGTAGGTGCACCGGATTGAAAAACGCCGCTGTAATGTAATGCGGTTACCTCACGTTTAGCCGGATTGTGGTGGCGTATACTTTCTACAAAGCGGCGGCGTCTAACGTTTACCTTTATTAGCCAATGCGTCTAATTTGTATTAGACATTTAATGAACGGACTGGCGGATGCTTAAGTCGTTTTTAGAATAGGGTAACCATGTGACGAAAATTTATGATATATTGGAAATTTGGAATTATAAATTCAAACAAAAATCTATTTCAACATTCTAACCTCGATGACGGAGCCCCGCTACGTGGAGCTTCTATTTCTGTCTGCGGGGTTTAAAGGAACTTAACATGAATGGCATGACGGGAGCTAAGCTAGGCACTCTAGCTCCCTTCATACCATTCGAACCTGACCTATTCGTACCGGGTTGCCCTAAACTCCTTGTACCACAGTGGGCTATGCAAGTCAATAAACGATATTGAACCAAGTCATTTGCCTAGCTGTTCAATTAAATGCCGGGATATATGTCACTTAGGCCGCTAATTAAACGTCGCTGTTCAATGAAAAGTTTGAAATCCGGCTGAAAGTGAGGTAGCCGCACTACATTACAGCGGCGTTTTACAATCCGGTACGCCTATATGTAATTCGGCGTGTTATACGATATGGCTGCGACAGAGACATACGGTAGGTACACTACCGTTTATGGCAGATGTCATTTCAGATATACTTTGCTCATAGGTTACATACTAGACCGTCACCTCCGTCACTCTTGCGATGGGTAATCTGTTTCTAAAATAAGTCTACCATATCAAACGAACCGATGCTTTAATTACTGTTTTAAGATGCCCTCTGAAATCGGTAAATACAAAGTTAGAATTTTAAAAATCCACTTCACGTAAGATAAAATCACTTTCGCCAATCAAATGTACTTATTTACTTTCTGTAATACTAAATCCGATTTAAAGTCAGAGCGAATCCCTATAGCATCGATCAACACAACTTATATCCCGGCGTACTTAATCCGCTCAACCCTCGGTTAAGCCGTTAATCCTAAATCCCTTCCTTTCCCAGTACAACGCTTCAATGATGACGCAAGCGGTGAGGAATGCTCCTCAGGCGGTGTCCAGGGCCGACGGACCTTGCACCAGGGTTGGAGACCTCAGTGAAGCTCATGCCCTTGCCGGCTTAGTAACTGCAGTCGCCAACGCAATATTGTGCCACGATATTCCAAGAGTCACTGGTTTTGTTGAAACTGATCTCGGACATGTTATATCACCTGCCAGGTTATTATTAACTTTCTTTTATTTCACTATCACCATCATCGTTCGGGCGATAGGTAGATGTCCCCCAAGCATCACTACGTCGACCAGTATTTCTCAGTCATTTGTTTTACCCGACTGCCCCAGAAGGAGGATAGTATTTGTTTGCTGTCTTTATTACGGCAGTATTTTCTATACTTGTCAGCTTCATATATGATTGGCTCAAGATTACAATATAGGGACAGGTGAACCAATAAGCTTCAACTTTATTGTCAATCTTCATTGTTATTGGTGGAATAATATTACCTTACATATCGTGATGTAATCTTGAGCCATCGCGAGGAGAAACGACCTCGTCCGAAATGCATGTAAATACTTCCTAGGTTATTCCGTTTGGTGGCAATCCTTTAGTTTCCATTCTTAGGCTCATAATATTCTGAATAATTGGGTATTTTCCTGAATCAATCTAATTATAGTCTGTCAGATAGATTTCTAAAAAATATTGGACACGTATTTTTGATGTGCAACATCATTCCTCCCGCTTTCCTGCAATCTGCGAGAGTGATTTCGTGAAATGGGACGGAAGTGTGTAACAGGAAGCCGAGGAAGCGCACGCTATTTGATTTGACCAATGAGCGCGCGTAGTGGTCGAGTTGGCTGCCAGTTGGTATTTTTAATGTTAATGTTGCTTTCTCAAACTGAGACGTCAGATGTTCACATCCTATGCGGTTACTGTAAGACTCGCTCGTTTTTTTTTACTTTTTTCTTGTAAACAAAAAATGAAGACGTTGAAAACTTGCGAGATGGCACAGTTTAGTATACTTTTTACTAAAACGAGACGTCAACAGCCCCCACTCTAGAACTTTGATTGTTTTTGAGATTTTTTTATCAATTTCATAAGGAAAAAATACGTGTCCAACTTTTTATTGAAATTCTAACGAACCGACTAAATATTATTATTTTTCTAAATAGGAAAATGCTGAATTATGGGATAAGAATCCCGTTTCTCTACTCACATAACTATTAAACTCTTCCGTCTATAACCTTGATCCACCGCCGTTAACCGTGTTTATAATACTCTTGTAAAAAAACACTGTTCATGATTTCGCAACACCGATATCTAAACACCGTACTTACCTAAATGGTAAGAGTAGAGGCGACTTGATTGATCGACTCATTTATCAACGCCAACCAAAAAGGTTGGCGATGAAACGATTTTGTATGGTGGTTCTATGTCCTTTACTCTAAACAAACCTTTAAAAGTTCTGAACGAATCTTGAAACGGTGTAAAATTAATGTATTATCAGGGTTCAGTGGATTTGAAAACAATCAATAGCTATAAAATATAGCTGCACTCGGTTGCACGTTAAACTCGCATTGTATAAATCGTGTATACTCGTAAAAATTTTACATCTCAGCTCTTCTAGTCTATGTATATTACGGTCACCATAAAATTTTATTACAATATCAAAATACTACGTTCCGTGGCTTCCAAAACACGTCCATTTGTTAGCTAGAATGTGGTTCAGTGTTACGTGACAACGGTATTTTAAATGGGGGAATACACCAAGGTCTTCTGCCTCCAGATTCATCGCTAATACTGTGGAAATTGACGGAAGTGGCATAAGGAAGAACCTCGGTCTGCCGAAGATGAACGAAAAGGAGACCATTCTGGTGGATAAGGCGTTAAGCCACCTGTGTTACAAACAAAGACTGGTGTACGACTGGTACTGCAGATACCACTGCTCGTCTCCTCGACTCGACACCTGCCAGGTTGAGTTCTGGTATCCCAAGCCTCATCATAGATTAGACGATTGCGCATACGCAAATATTTGAAGTTTTGTTGTGAATTCGTTTTGTGGGTGTCTTAAAATATAAATTTATTAGTAACGTTCTGGAGCTACTGTAACCTGTTTGTTAAATGTATGAGTGTTTATCATCTTTTTTGTAAAATAAAAAGTTTTTTCTTCTTTATGATTTTCATTGTAAGTGTAGATACAATATTAATGTAGGTTTAGCATTCACTAAAGTTCTATTAGCGTATACTTCCCAGGTTGTAGGTGTGTTTTATCATTAATTAGGGTACTAATGATTCTAAGCTATTAAAATTACTACTAAGCATTTTATTTTCTCTCACGATGCAGATATCTCTCAACGGACTTGCTCTTAAACAATAAAGGCATTTGCAAAAGGTTTGTCTATCCTCGCAACTTGAACGCTTTCGAGCTGAACGCGCTGGACGTGTCGTTATGTAGGGTGACCAAGTGTTGTGACATGGCATTGCAATGGCATAAAGCATGCGTAGACACCACAGTCGAATCACGCAAGGCCCAAATGAGGACCCACTTCAATGTACCAAAGCATTATGAACGAATAGAGTCCTGTGCGAAAAAGTCAGCATGTTTAACACCTTTGCGTGCATAAAATGTTCAGTTAAATGCAAATGTTGACGAATCCAAGAAACAGGACGAAAAATGAAAACTTAATGTTTTTTTACTTAACATGTTTATTGTTGCTGTTTGTGATAAGTTGTAACTCAAGTTTTAAATGAAATTATAAACTCAAAATAAATAGTAAAGACACTGTTGAAGTTGAAGTGAAACAATAAAAACTTGAGAAATAAGTTAAGTTTAATTTATTTCTAACTATTTGCCCGCTCCGGCTTCGCCCGGATGTATATTTTTTCCAAATTTTCTTTTAAAAGAACCTTCTCCTGACAATAAAACACAACAAAAAAAAATTAGCGAGATTAGTCGTGCCGTTCTCGAGTTTTGCGCTTAG
Organism: Mamestra configurata; assembly: GCA_002192655.3. Classification (NCBI taxonomy): domain Eukaryota; kingdom Metazoa; phylum Arthropoda; class Insecta; order Lepidoptera; family Noctuidae; genus Mamestra; species Mamestra configurata. The sequence continues at coordinate 1,353,081 of NDFZ01005487.1, forward strand.
CAACACTTTTGGCGATTCATTTTTATTTATATAGATATATATATATATATTACGGGTAACGCTTAATACTAGATCTAAGGTCCATTTCTTGCGAACGGTGGGCTACCATTTGTTTTGAAGTACATTTTTCCGGCCATCCTGAAAAAATAAAGAAATATTCTTCATTTATTTTGAAAACAAACGTAAACCCCATTATAGTCCTTTATTCCCAGTAGTGCCATGTAGCTAGTTCCACATGGAACTATTGCAACTCACTAGTTCCGTGTATGGAACTAGTGGGAGTAACAAACATAACCGCCGAAAAATAGCAAACTTCGTAAGATTATAAAAGAACTTGAGAGATTGTAAACCCTTGATAAATTGTGAACCGAACATTTGGAATACTTGTATTCCAAATGTTCAGTTCACAAACGTAAATTAAGTCGGAACAAGCCCAGAAAAAACATAATAAGTCTCTTTTCTCAGCGCAAGCCGCAAAAAATGCAATACTATGCTAATCCCGCTGATCCAGCGAGACGAAAACGATTCTTTAGGCCACAATATCTGTACGAGAACAGAAACCTTGTTATTGAGCTCGTGATTGGCATGTCTGTACACAGTTAGATTCAAGCGAAAGACGTGCTTTGTACACTGTTGTCGTAAAACGGCCTCAAATATTGACTCAGCCAGTATTGGGAGACCCCTCGACCGTTTCAATCACAGAAACCAGTCAATCGTGACGAAAAGGGCTTAGGTCTATTATGGGTCTTTGTAAAATGGGTGTTCAGACCTAAAGGTCAAGGGGAGCCTGTTTATGTGGTACTTATAATAGGGTACGAAACTATTTCGGATGCTCAAAAGAATCCATTATAATGTAGACTATGGAATATTTATGACGTTGCGAAAAACTCCCTTCAAATTCTAGCTGCTTACCGTAATACAAAGAAATAAAATCGGATGCCTCGATACGAATATGGAATATAACCCTTTCAGTTTGCGAGTAAGCGGAAAATAGGTCACTAACGGCACCCATAGATACCTCGAAAATGTATATTATGGTAGAATTCGGGACCTTTCAACGTCCACAATGGCCGTTTCTAGCTTAGCACAGCCATAATCGTTTAAGTCTGAGCAAATAAAACAATATTACCAAGGTATTTTGGAAGTTTGCTTATCCCGCAAAAAGAAAAACATGGTCACCTTTTATAAGAGAGATATGGGGAATAACCTCAATGCTGTGTTTTCAGAACAAGATTACCGCAGTTTTCGAGCATTTTTGGCGGGTTTCTGAATTGAGCATTTTGAGCTAAGAACGTGTCAAACCGTACTTTAATAGTTAATTTTGACAGGTTTTCAGGCTACCGAAGAGTTTGAGAAATACCTAAACATCTAATGCTTATTTCAGGAGTCGGGTGTATGTCTGTCTACACTAATATTATAAAGAGGATTTATTTTTATTTTTGTGTGTGTGTATGTTTGTAATCATAAACTCAAAAACTACTGTGCCGATTTCAAAAATTCTTTCACTATTGGGAAGCTACATTATCAGCGAGTAACATAGGCTATATTTTATCCCCTATTCCCACGGGAACGGGAACTACGCGGGTGAAACCGCCCAAATTATCAAACCACCAAAAATGCAAGATTGATATGAAATGTAAGCTAAAATACGTGCTAAGTAATGTTTACAATTTTAGTCTTAGTAAACCAATCAGAAAGAATTTGGGCTATAGTAGTCTCGCCGTATCTTACTTGAAAGGAATCAATCTATCCTCCTTCCGAGTAAGCTGGTAAAGTTAAGTTTCAAAAAATAACTTACGGTGGCGCAGCAGCGATCCCCATGTACCCATGGACCTGAAAGCTGCAGGGTCTGGTCGCAGAGGTCCAGTCCGGACACAGGGTCGAAGGAAACCCCCGAGGGTTGCGCAAAGACTCGGAGTATAGACGCCACGAACGGACGTGACTGCAGCCATCTGGGGAGAAACGTCTGTTTGAATAACTCGGTACAAGGAAACTCGGTGTTGCTGCCAATGATTTTATTTAATATCTCTCGGGAAAGTCTTTTCCCCTTTAAAGTATGTTCACCACTTTTTTTATTAAATTGCTTTTTCGGTTCTGAATGGTTCTCAGTTGATGTGAAAGAAATATTTAATAAATGAGACGTATCAAATGCCTTATCAGTCCTGAAACGGCTTTATGAATAACAGTACTTATCTATCAGTAAACTTATGATACTTGAATAGTACCATACTAAAACTGTTAATTTGAAACTCACTCAAAAGTATTAATCCAAATCTCAACCCACGTCTTAAAATTACGAAACAACTCTTCTTCTAAACAACAGAAGTTATCTGATAAAACAACGTTGTTCCCAAGTTGTTTTCTTCCAAGTAGGTAACATTTAACGCTCACACCGCCAGTTAATTCTTAAGTCCCACACGACAAGATCACAAGACGAACAACCGAGAAAGGATGTAAAACACAGTTATTTTTTATCTCTTTCCTTTTGTTGTAATTCGCAGTAAGAGCAGGGAAAAGCTGTACCGCATTTATTTATCCTCTTTTCCCAGAAGGTAATGGACTAATGTCAATATAATAGAATTTCTATACAACGTGTAACATAATAAACGCAATACCTCTAAAGGGGTCATTGTACTCATCATTATGAACAACTTTTAGTATGGGGCCAACACTGAAATCGTGAAAAAAAATCGAATTCCCCATACATTTCTGTGCGCATAACTCGACAAAATGTACTGAACAACTGATTTTTTTTCGCGATTTCGGAGTTGGTTGGTTGACCCTTTAAGAAGTATTGCGTTTATTCTGTTACACGTTGTATATATGTATAAAAATTAATCCCTTGGTCATGGGATCACCCGTGAACGGCTGGACCAATTTCGCAAATTCTTTTTTGTTTTTTTATTGTAAGGAGAAAGTTAATATTAAAGAAAAATTAACAAAAAATATACATGTTTATACAAGTTTTTCTCCTCCCCCTCTACATCCCGCTTGTACGTATTTTATTTTTTTTTACTACCCAAACTTAAACTCAAAAGCAAATGTTCCGATCACCGAAACACTTATGACATGGACTCGAGTAAAATATTGAAGCGAGGGTTTTTTTTGTCGCTGTAAATAAACTTAAATTATATCTCGTCCATTTTAGGACTAAGTAAGTTCTGGATCAACCAAAAGAACTGCTCACATATTGCTGCCAATCTGATTTTTATTTCAGAGCAAAATTTTTCCAATAATTTTCTGACAGAAAATCCAATAACCTAGGGATCAAACCTCAGGATTTAAGCCTCAACGGCCGTACCAGGGCTGTCGGATCAATGAGCCGCAAAAAGCCAAATATATTTTGTACGGAATAACCTACAGAACCCATTATTGTTACTTAACACACCTACACACATTCGAGGCTTAACCTACATACTTCACTCGCAACCTAGTAGCATTTAATTCCATTGTATATTTTGTAAGGGCACTGGGCAGGTCGGAATACGGTGTGGCTCTAACTAATCTGCTATTGACATTTTGCTTTAACGATCCATCTTTGGCCGAAAGCCAAGTGGTAGCGTACCTACGACGCACACTGGTCCCAAATTAAAAAAAAGTGGACATTGATAGTAGACCGCTGATATTTTTTTTTATTGTTGATACAATGATAACAGATAAGGCAAAAAAATATTATTGTCCTACTTCAAATACTTTTCTGTAAAAAAAATATTTCTTTTTTTTTTGTATGGGAGCGATTACATTTTACTCAATTTCTCAAAAACTTTAAGCGATGTCGAGATGGCAATCACATATGTTAGAAAACTAATAATTCTGAGTATTTGACTCGAAGAAACTTATTGCTTATCTCTGCGTACTTTCGAGATAATAGTGACAGAAAATAACAATTTTTTTTAATGTTAATTGTTTGCTTTTTTTTAATCATAGCCTTACTCATATCACAATAGGTCCGCTGGCCAGCAAAATGGAGCTTCGACGCGAGTTTGCCGGGATAACAAGATGGCCGCCTCTCATGACGTAACGTAATACGGTCACGAATCGCGCGCGTACACCTCAGTGTACAACTAAATGTGGTTGCGATAAGACGTGTCCTTATTTTTTCTGTGCGCTTGAAGAAATGCTTGTTGTTTGTTCGTTTTGTTATTGTTGTATTTTGAATCTTTGGATTTTAAAATCAAATAATTTTTGTTTGTCTTTCTTTCGTCGAATTTGTTTTCGTAATTTTTTTTGTTAAAATCAAAGTCACTTTGTCTTTGATATCTTTGATTCTAATTTGTTTTCAATTTTCCTTAAAATTATAATATGTCCGCATTTGTCACCAACTTAGACTTATACGTTGTTCTTAAATCAGGAGGTGGTTTTAAAAATGTCGAATTTTTATTTAATGCCCTTATTGAACGTATTGGTGTTGAATTGTCTTCCGAAGATTTGAGTAATATTAAATTATTTTGTCGTAATTTTTCAAGTAATATCTCAAAAAGATGGTCTGCTTCCAGTAGAGCTCAAAAGACCTTTCTTAACAAAAATTCAGACTGGTTACAATCCCAAATAGTTTGGCCAAAATGTCAAAATATCGATTTAAGCAGCATTTTTAAAGTTGCCGAGGAAGTAATTCCAAATTTCGAAACGCAAGTGGATACTCATCAATTAAGTTGTGGTACAAGTAAAAAACCATTTGTTGATATATCTGATAAACAGAAGAAAAGGCGTTCTCTAACACTTCTAGATCACACAGAGGAGGAATTAGTTTATGCTTTATGTGCCAAATTAAAAGAGTCTAAAAAAACAAAATTAGCAGCTATATTAAACGAACTCAGCCAAAACAAGGAAAAATGTGAGATGGTACATGATGTACTATTCGCTAAAAAGACTGACAAACCGTGTTTACCAGATGATAAAACGTTAGCGCTTTACACCTCAACAAATTTGTCAAAATGGCAATATCGAAATTTAAGAACTATTCTTGCTTCAGAGAAAATGTATGGTCTTCCATCCTATCAAAAGCTCCTGGAAGCTAAAAAAACTTGTTATCCTCCAGAGTCAGACATAACTGTAACTGAATCTGATGCTAAGATAAGACTTCAATCGCTTCTAGATTTGACAACCAATAGGATATTAAAAACAATTCAGCACAACTCTGCCGACAAAAAATCGCTAAAACTAATAAGCAAATGGGGTTTTGACGGGGCATCTTCTCAAAGTAATTATAAACAAAAGTCACACTCCGACGACACTAAAATTGACGATTCTTCAGTTTTCATGATTAGTTTGGTTCCGCTTCGTTTGGAAGAAGAGAGTGGTACTATCTTGTGGCAAAATCCTGCTCCCTCTTCAACAAACTATTGTCGTCCAATTGGCTTTATATTTGCAAAAGAAACAAATGAATTGATAAAGAAGGAAAGTGCATCCTTAGAGGAAGAAATTCGTAATCTTGATCCCACAATTGTAGATAATTTTGATATTAAACATGCTTTGTACATGACTATGATTGATGGGAAAATTTCTACTGTGATTTCCAATACTTCTTCTGCAGCTGTTTGTAATATTTGCAATACCCTACCTAGCAAAATGAATGACTTGGACTTTGTATCCAAAAGACTCATCAGAGAAGATATGTATAAATATGGTCTGTCTTCGCTTCATATGTGGATAAGATGTATGGAATGTATTTTACACATTTCGTACAACTTAGACTTCAAAAAGTGGGCTGCACGAAAAGAAGATAAATTGTTAAAAGAAATTAAAAAGAATTTGACACAAGAAGAATTCCGGGAAAGAACTGGTTTGTTAATTGACATAGTAAAACAGGGATATGGTACAACCAATGACGGTAACACGGCAAGAAGGTTTTTTGAAAATTATGAAGTATCTGCTGAAATAACGGGAATCCACCCTGATTTAATCAAGAGATTTGCAGTCATTTTACAAACAATTTCATCTGGTCAACTTATTAATACCAACTTGTTTAGGGAATATTGTAAAGAAACAGCAATGCTGTATGTAAACTTATATCCATGGTATTACATGCCTTCAAGTGTCCATAAATTGTTGATACACGGTGCTGATATTTGTGAAAATTTCTCCTTTATTCCGATAGGCATGCTTTCCGAAGAAGCTTCCGAAGCGAGGAATAAAGATTTCCGGAATGTTAGAATGGCACATACAAGAAAAATCGGTAGAGTTCAGACTAATTTAGACATTATCCACAGCTTTCTAATTAGCTCAGATCCTTACATCAGCCATATCAAACCAAAGTTTGCTCGTTTACATAAACAGTTGTTTCCAGAGGCTAGTGCTTTGATCTTGAACAATGAATTGCTTTCGTTGGAAAACGAGGAAATAGAGATTTCTCAAGAGAATATAGACCCAAATATTAATCTTTCACCATAATATTTTTTCAGAATCGTTTGTGAACATATTCAACTTTATGTTTGCAGCTTTATTTGTCTTCATTTTGATTGTTTTTTAGAACTGATGAAAGTACTCCATCAGAAAGGTCATAGCTTTTCAGTCATTAGTGAGCCCCCATAACCTCTTTTACAGAGAAGTCTCTTTTTATTTATTTGACATTACGCATACATTATAATTATGTGCTAAAGTAAGGCTATGATTAAAAAAAAGCAAACAATTAACATTAAAAAAAATTGTTATTTTCTGTCACTATTATCTCGAAAGTACGCAGAGATAAGCAATAAGTTTCTTCGAGTCAAATACTCAGAATTATTAGTTTTCTAACATATGTGATTGCCATCTCGACATCGCTTAAAGTTTTTGAGAAATTGAGTAAAATGTAATCGCTCCCATACAAAAAAAAAAGAAATATTTTTTTTACAGAAAAGTATTTGAAGTAGGACAATAATATTTTTTTGCCTTATCTGTTATCATTGTATCAACAATAAAAAAAAATATCAGCGGTCTACTATCAATGTCCACTTTTTTTTAATTTGGGACCAGTGTGCGACGTCTCGGTAAAATATGGGGTTATCGCATTCAAGGGTTGAACGAACGAAATTGATAAACGATTCGATAATTTGAACTTTTCGCTCGGCTGAATTAAAATTTTCGAAGAACATCTTTGAAAGTAAGTAGACCGTCGAAGCTCAAGGAGCGTAACACATTGACTGCATTTTCGTTACCAGCGCGCGTACATAAAACGCATTCGTATACTGCTTACGAATAAGCACTGCTACGATCGATATGGATTCAACTAGAATTTACATTTCCAGCTTCATCATCAGGTTACATGTTACCAAGTGATCGAAATATTCCAAGCCCTCGCATTCTGTAGCAACCAGTCGGGCACATGTTAATTAATATTCAGGAAAAGCCACTAGCCCAATGCTAATCCATTTGACAATCTCCGGCTTGAATTTGGGGCACTAACTCTCGGATTACTGTTCACTCCCGAAAACCATACGAAAACCGTTGCCAAAAATACTTCGGAAAATATGATAGTCTTATTTGAAATATGTTACTTGCTATAAATTCTTCATGCCAACAAAATATGCTGAGTTTCTATCAGAATGCAGAATAACTCGACAAATCTCCGCGAAATTGTGTTTCATTCTCTTTTACTTACATATTTATATAAAGGGGAAATAAAAAACGTTTTTAGTTTTACGGGCTCCGCACAAGGGAGTACTGTAACTATTTTTATAGTTATATATTTTTTTTAGCAAAAGGAAGTATGTGTTCATATTTTAGTAATCTTTTTTGCTATGTAACAGAGGCTGACCCGAAAAATTAATTTAATTGCCACGAACTACGACTATCTTACTATAATTCCAACTTAGTTAAAATTAGTTATTGATAAGTAACCCTTGAATATACCGACAATATTATGTAAGTTCAAATTGTCAACACTCGGTAAGCAAAAGTGGTCATAAAGAGCTCGTTCTTTTTCTGTATGAAAAGATAAATTTAATATTATTCGCAATTAGATTAATGATTAACTGAAAAGCCTTATACATCTTCGTTGAGAGGCCCACTTCTAAACAACTTACCTACCTCATTATACGAGCCGTTTCATGTCGAAAGTAGAGCTTTACGAGTGGCCCAAATAATTTCGCATTATCACCTTTAATTAAAGTTCTTTTATGGACGTACATAAAGGCTATATTCGTTTGTATGATCGCTTTATGAAGCATTCCTTTCTACGGGGGCCATTTTGATTTTTATAACGAACAGTACTTGTTACGGTCTGTTAACGTGGGTTGATGGTTTGCCTCGTATTCGAGTGACGTGGATGTTATTGTGAAACGTACAAAGGGCGATAAGGATGAGATTAAAAATCCTTGTGATGGGCGTTCGCTGTATCGTATTAAGGATATTTTTGTATACATTTAAAAGCGGTTTGTATTCAAAGATGTGAGTATCTACATTTCTTCATTTTTATCTCAACAGTTATCTTCTTTCTATCCATGGCCTCTTCTACACTATCCATTCGTCTTTTTTTTGGTAGCCCTCTAACCATATATAGGGACCATTTTGGCCTCGCACAGATAATTATTTTATCATACTGTTTAGTTATTAATTTTATTTTACTGGTTTGTTTGTCTTGTGAGAGTCCCAAATAAACATTTTTCTTTCTTTCTTTCATCCCAACTAATATTATAAATGCGAAAGTAACTCTGTCTGTCTGTTTGTATGGGAATTTTTAATTTTAAAAGATAAAACCATGAAACTTTATATTTAAGCACTTGATATGAAATCATTAAACATTTGTTCCAGCATTTTTGAAATTTCGACCAGCTAGGGGGTGAAATAAGGGTTGAAAGTTAGTATGCAAGGTCGTCAAATATCACGTTATAAGAAACAAAAAATCGTTTGTTCTAGCATATTTACCAGTGTGGGGGTGAAATAGGGGTTGAATTGAAGATAAGACCACGAATCTTGGTACCTAGGTCTCATAGAATGTGCAGAGTTTTTCTACAAACGGAATTCCCGAAATTCGAACGGAACGGATTCGGAACGAGAACTACAAATCCAAACTTTTTGTATACGAAATCTTAACCACTGAATCTAGGAACATGTAATTTAGAAGTTTTGGGTGTATCAAGTTACAAAAAAGTTCGCTTTTAAAGTTTAAATTCCTTTTAACGAATACTCTGCATCGCCGCCACTGTCATCGTTCGT